>NW_017547290.1:898361-908575 GCF_001854935.1 Bemisia tabaci
AATTCAGCACATCTCAGATGTGCCTATTTTGATGATGTACCAGCGCTATTTTTCCTGATATGCCATACAAATCCCTCAATTTCTCGTCTTTCATTTTTAAAAAAAACTCCTTACCTCACCGAAGGCACTACGAGTTGAAGGCCAAAGCACTACGATGGCTTAAGTCAAAAATTGCTTGTACTGAAATGTTCAAAAAACTTCAATTACACGGGGAAAAAACAAAAAAAAAAATTGAAATTTTCAAAATCTTTGAATGCGTGAGGAAAATTCATACAAACACGTCATGGTATTACTCTCCCTATATAGGAATAGGCACTCTGTTATTATCGTGTCTAAAACTGAGGAGTCCCGTGCATCTTCGATAAAATGAGGAAAGCGCGAAAGTGCCTTCAATTTTGAACACGCAACACGCACATCCGTGGAACACGAATAGTTGCATCAAGGGGCTGCAGTCAACTCGCAATCACATCCATTGATGGTCAAAGTACATAGCTACGCATCCCCCTTGCAATGTTTCAAAATTTCCGCTCCTATTACTGTTTTCAAAGAGAAACAAGCCAGCTTGGTAGCTTGAAATTCCTGTAGGATATTCTGTCGGGTGAAAAGAAAAATTAAGGATTGAGTTTTCAAGAAATTGCATGGACGCGTTTTCGAAGAAATACTGGAGTATGACAGGAAGTCTTTAACGTCGCAAACGGAAATACGTGGTTTCGCACTTTGGCCATCGCTGTGCGGTGAAATTAAAGGCGAATCACAAGAAGACGTCCTTTTAAGTTTATGCATCGTTTAGTCCATTGGTGCTATCAAAGGTTACGGAGCGAGATAGGTACATTTATTTTTTTCAAATAGATTATTTATTAATTTTTTTTTATCAGTTAAAAAAGTAAGTTTCCAGGCAGGGCCGGATTTACTCACTTGCCACCCTTGGGCCGTCTGTATTTTGCCGTCCCCTTCTCATTCGTTTTGAAACATCAATAAAAACCATCAAGAGAACGTGCCGGAGGAGGAGGGGTGCATAAGACGCGTTTACTCGTGTTGGACACATTTTTTGCGAAAGCCCTGTCAACACTACTGGCAACAGTTCACGGAACTTGGCGCGAAAGGTAAGTTCCGTAAACCTATCTCTGTGTGGACAAGGCCTTCCATATATGAAATGAACGAACAAATTATGAAAGAACAAACATAAATGTGGTTTAATAAATTTTAAATTCCACCGCCGCGCCGGCGCACTATGGTCCAATAGCCCGATTTAAGCGGCAATAAATCGGAAAATTGAAGTTTGGAAAAAGTTCGATTTCAATACGTAGATCGATAGTACATACTGTAAAGAAGACTCCTGTAAAATATCATCTAGATTGAAACACTAATAAAGATGTGACAAGCCTGGGAAGTGCGGCGCGCGGAGCACTTTTGAGTACGCTTCCAGTTACCGAGCGGCAGTGCTGTGTTTAAGGGCTTGTTTTCGTTGTTTCACCGTAACTGAAAGTGTTTGGGTACTTGATTCACAAAATATAAGGTAATTTCTAGATGTTCCATGTTGAAACAATTCTTTTTTATCATGTCTAATGCTCTAGATTAAACCTTATACATGGTCAGTTTTTTCAATAAAATCGCAAAAGTATGACCCAAAAAATATACTTTGCACCTCTGAGCACCTCGTAATTTTACTCGGAAGTTATTGTCATGACTCTAGACTACCTTTTAGTCTGAGTGGCAGAACCATAGTCCACCATAGCCTCGAGTTATTTCTCATGAAAAATGACGTTTTCGCGTTTCTTAGCAGTCACTACTATTAGCTATCATATGCCATTGACCATGCATTTTATCATGTTCCACTCTCATATTCTATCAAAACAGATATGCCTTAGAGCCTAAATTTACCCAGGCAGAATAATACGAGTTGATGGGGCTGATCGGAAGGAATTGAAACTTATGCTTAAGAATAGCGAAGAATCGCCTCGGGAGGCCACTTTAAAGGTCCCGTAAAAGTTTTTTTTTGACGTTATACCATGTTTCAAACATACAATTTATCAGAATGGATACATGTAGGCTCAAGTTTAGCTTGGCAGATGAAAACGCGTTCAAACGGTTGATCGGTGGGACTTGAAAGTAAGGCTCCCTAGCGATGAAATCGTCTTAGGAAGCTACTTTGAGGTCCCGCAAAAGTTTTTTTTTTGACGTTTACCCATGTATCAAACACACAGTCTATCAAAATGGAAATATTTAAGCTTAAGTTCAGCTTGGCAGAACAAAAACAAGTTCAAACGGCTGATCGGTGGAACTTGAAAAGTAGGCCTCCGCAGCCATGAAACTTTGAAGTATTATCCTGAGCTGTCTTTTTCAAGTTCCCTTGACAGTAGTGTTCGACGAAGTTCTACTTTTAGCCTCTTATAGTCCATCCAATGTAAAATTTAATCGTGAAGCTTAAAAAAAAAAAAAAAATTTCCTCCGAAATTCGAACCCGGGACCTAAGATGTACGAGTTAGACACGGTGTCCACAATACACCACCGCGAAACCGTCGGAATATCGCCTCAATTTAAGGTTTTTCCACAAATTATACCGCAGTTATAAAAAAGTATAAAAATGTTAAAAATTGATTTTTTTCTGAAAAATGTTAGCATTGCACTCAGCGACCCAAAAAACCCCTGAAAACTCATGTTGCAAGGTATAAACATACATATCGACGGTGAAACTACCAAACCACGTATCTCGGTTGCGGTGTTTAAAAATCTACGCTCACATTTTATTTTTTTAAAGTAGACCAAATCAATATCATTCCTTGAAATTTTCACAAAATTTTCTCCGCACGAAGACGAAAAATCACAGAAATTTTCAAGACTGGACGTTCAGTAGTTATTCATTTAGAAAATAAAGTATGACAGGAAGTCTGCGACGTCGCAAACCGAGATACGTGGTTTGGTAGTTTCACCGTCGATATCTGATTTAATGCCACTTAAATCGGGCTATGGGACCATAGTGCGGCGCCGCTCTGCGCTGGCCGCACTGTGTTTTACGCAATGCATGAAGTATTCATGCAGTCTTGTAGGCGCTATGCGTTTCATGCCGCTCGCTGCTGACCGCACTGTCTTTGACGCAATGCGTGAAGTATTCATGCAGTCATGTAGGCGCTAATATGTGTTACATGCCGACCGCCGCGCCGCGGGTTTCTCCTTTGCATCTCAAGTTCTCGTCATCATTGCTCTCTGCCAAATTCCGTGTTCGGTTTCTCTCTAGTCTTAACTTGACTAATTAAAGTTGCTGTCTATTGTATCACAGAAAGACGACAAAAGTAGAGATATACTCGCAGAAAATGAGAGATGTTGTCACCTTTTCTCGTTTGTAATTTTTTTTCTGAATCCGATTTTTCCTTATATCTACCTACACTTAAAAAAATTGCAAAATTTGCCGCGGCCCATGTTGCCACCCCCTAAATCCGGTCCTGTTTCCAGGAGCGGTGAAAATATTTCTACGAATTCTACGGCGAAATGTTTTTTTTCTGAGAAGGAAAATATTTCTCGAGAGAAAGAGAAATTCGGCATTTTTATAGGTGCAAAATAATTTCTTCACATCTATTTTTTTTTCTTTCCGTAAATATATTTTTATTTCTCAGGGTTACGGAAAATAAGGCCATAGATAGGCGAACATTTTCATGCAGTATTTCCACAATAATCTGATCTGCAATATTGACAAGGAAAAGACGGCCGTAGAGATTGCTGAAAAACAGTGAAAATAACACATCTTGGCAAAAAAGTGGCATCAGCCTGTTTTTGCAAGTTTCGACCTTCATGAAGAATTGATGCAATGTTCTATCGCAAAGTTACTTTTCCATTTCATGAGGAATGTTTCTATTTTGATGCAATGACTGCTTTTAATATTCTCTCGGATTTTAGGGTATTGAGGCAATATTTCAAAAATATTGCTTTTCAGAGTGGATGGTGACTAACAGTGGCAAGGCGTGAAGGATCGAGTATTGATGTTTTTCTGTTTGAAGCTGTGATGGGAAAGAATAGATTAGGAAGGTGTTTTGCGAACACCCTGTTTATCAATCCTTTTCATTAGGTTTGGATAGCATATCAATTGATACAGCGCAAAGCACACCACACCACTGGTGACTAAGGTTGAAATTTTAAAAGGCTGCTGAGCCAGTTAGAAAATAAAACCAAAAGATATATGAATGCTTATTACCGACAACATTAACTAAAGTGTCTCGGGGGGTTTTTTTTTTTAGTTATTTTTTTTTTTTAAGATACGTACAAACCTAACACAACAGAGAATTTGCAGGTGTCTGAAATTTGATGAATTTTGTGTTGAAGTGGAAACTACTGAGTGAACTGAACACGAGGATACCCTTGGTTCATGAATTGCACAATTATTGGAGAAGACATGACAAAATGATCTAATCTGCTAAAATATGTGTGTTTAAATGGGAAATGTCGCCAGTTGTTGTCACTAGGCGGTGCATTTTATCACTTTTAAATCTACTTTTACACTATTTCCCATATCAGAAAAAAATTATAAAAAATACTGTGAAATCAGCTCTTTCAGCACTTTCAGATGAAGCAATAAAAAATTTGCATGCAAATTCTTCATTCACTTGATAAAATATCTCTTAAGATGTTGGCTATTGGGTTGGGTGGAAATTACGGACTAAATTATGCAAAATAAACTTTTTATTGAAAAGTATTATTCAATCTTACTCTGTATTTTGTTCTTACAAACGGATTTACAAAAAATGGCTGCTAATCCACACAAGAGGAAAGAAATGAACAATACTGCCTTGTAACCATAGCTATCAATGACAAAACCCGAGATGAGAGGTGTTATTAGTTTGGCAACTGACATGACACTATTGAATGCACCGTTGAGTGATCCTCTCTCAGAGGAATCACTGTTCTCGAACACCATCTCGATCGTAACAACTCTCAATAAAGAATGGCTAACAAACAATGGAACTAAGAAAAACATAAACAAGGAAAATGAGTGAACAAACGTCAAAAAGAAAAAACTGATGCTCAGTAAAATTAATAAATAATAACATCGCACTATGCTTGACTCTGCGATATGAACGTACTTAAAAGCAAAACCAGCAGCTGCGCTTATGAATCCTTGGAATGAGACAGTGTAACCAATTGTTGACGGTGACATTTTGAAGGTCTCTTTCATGTATGATGTGTAGTTGGAGAAAAACATGAATACTGATACTCCAATGAGGAACCTGACTAGAAAGACCGGATAATGTTTCTCCCATTTAATGGAAATTAATTTCATACACGTCAACTTGACTTGCTCAATGACAGAGGCATTAGAATTTTGCACTTTCAAGTTATCCTTGGAATTCTTCACGAAAAAAATAACTATAAGGGAATTGACAATGAATAAAAAACTGGTAATTGAGCAAACATACATGAATCCATTTTCTAACTCAGCAATGTGTCCCCCAAACGAGGGACCAATGACAAATCCTAGAGATGTAATAGATGTGAAAAGTCCATACGCTTCAAGCTGCTGACTTGGCGGGGTAATGTCTGCTATGATTGTTTTGCATAAAATCTGTGTGCTTTTGATAATACCAAGAATAAACCTGGAGAGCAGAATAAAGATAAATGCCGTAGAGTAGCCTAGAAGTAGGTAACATGCTGAACAAATGAATAGAGAGAGAACCAAAACATTTTTGCGACCACTCACATCACTCCAACTCCCGATACATGGACCTGAAAGCAACTGCATAAAAGAATACACAGACCCTAGAAGTCCTATTTGTACGTGTGAGATGCCTAAAGATAGCAAATGTGTAGACAGAATAGGTATCACTAAACTTACACTGAACAAATCTATAAGTGAAATCAAATAAACTAGATACAGCTGTCTTTTCCTACTCTCTGAACTCTCACTCATTTTGAAGAGTGTGCAGAAAAATTATGTGCGGTAAGAAGATAAATTCTAAAAATCCAGATGGATCAAATAAAAAAATGATCTGAAAAATTCAATACAGTGGCACTCATAATCAATGGTTATTGAAAAAACAAAAGTTTTTGTAGATCACAGACTAGATACTTAACCTACTTTAATTTTTACAATTAAGGTTAATGTTACCGCAGTCGAAAAAGTCACACACATGATAGGACTTTCAGATCATAATTGGGAAGTGACAACACGTTGACACAGTTCACACAAAAAAAAAACACAATAAAAAAACTTGGTACAAGAATTAACATCCAAGTAGAATTTGAAAATTAGCCGGAATGTCTCTAAGAGAGAGAACCACTTCTTAAATTAAAGTTCTAGAGCATTGTTGCCGTCTCACAGCTTACAGTTCCGATTTTACGGTATCTTCTGGTTCCTGAAAAAAGATGAGAAAACCTGATGATTAATATTCGAAGATTTGTATAAGTATCTTCCCACCAGCAGATTACATGTGCAAAAACTGAGAAGAAAGAGAACGAAATAAAAGTGCCAACGAAAAATTTTAAAAAAAAGGAACTGTTCTAAGGAGCACAGAGGATCAGTTCGAATACCAGCAGATAATAATTTTCCTCATCAATGGATAAATTATTGAAGGCAGTCTCACAAACTGTTAGCCCTCTTTAATAATTAACAAGAATAAAATGAAATTATATTTACACAAGTTGTCTGTATTTACATGTCTTGCCAAAAAGTTTTTGGTTTAGGATATAGTTGCTTTTACTGTGGTATACAGTTTGATTAGAGTGCCCTTCAAGTGGCAACAAAATATACCTAGGGATGCAGATAGTTCTTGACCTTCCTATTTTTTTAAACCTGCAATCAGGGCTTTTCCAAGGTTGCATGTCACTAATCGCAACCCGGTTGTGAGGTTCAGGAGTTTTTGCACCCCTGCATATATTTTCCTAGTTTAGGTTTTATCTTTTGAAAAATGATGTGACAGTGACTTCCAACTCTGTCAGTAGCTGTTGTGTGAACCATACACAAGCGCAGACAGATTTTGAAGATGTAGGTAAATTGGAGTACATCTTGCGATTTGGAACTATAAATTCTAGCCCGGTTTAAAAACTACGTATGTGCCATGAGTTTACCTATGCACATAAGTGTTTTTCCAGAAGAGCCAGAATTTATAGTTCTAAATTGCAAAATGCAGTCCAATTCTTTCTGCAGTTAAATTTTAATAAAACAGGAGGAGAGTAGTCCACTTTACATTCAACTGTTAAAATTGATTCTAAATATTGACAGTCAAGTAAACTTCATGTGAGACTTACGTTTTACCTCAGCTCAAAAAAATAAAGTTAAAAATGCGTAGACTGTGTACAAAAAAATTAAGAGTGAATTGTACTTACAACAGCAGAATATTTTCCTGGGTAGCTCTTATTTTCTATAGTTACTTCTAGACATCTTTCTTGTTCTATTAGAAAGTCTTTAGCATCCCATGCCAAGGAGCCATCTTTGAACATGAGAATAACCCTATTATCTGCGACTGGATACCTGTTAGGCAGAAATATAATGTAAGACAATTGAACGTTAGACGAAGAATAATTCAGGAAATATGGTCTTTGAAGAAAACTGAAACGGGGAAAGTAGTTAATGACTTAACTATACCTACCTGTGAGGGAAGATAAAGGTATTGAGGAAAGATTCACATTAAATTTTGAAAAATTCTTCCCTCAAGATAAATAAAGTAAAAAAAATAAAAAAAATAGACAATGAAACAAAAAGAAAATATATATTTTCATTTTCATCGCAAAGGAGGGTTGATACTCCTAGTTACTAGAATACCTTCTTTAAAAAAAAAAATTACTAGTGAGTACTAAAAGTTGAAGTGGGTGACAAGGTGCACGAACAGGTGCATTGACAAACTTTCAACGCATGTAAGTGACTATATTTTTCAAGACATTTTCATTAACTTAAAAAATCTGTGTGTTCACTTCCCTCCCCTTGCATACTGTAAAGGCTGACAATCCAGTCATGGAGACAAAAAATGCCAAGCTTAGTTGCACAGCCATACTGAGGCTCCAACCCTAATTTAAAAACACTATGTAGCCGGATGAATACTGTAAATTACCTTTCTGTCTGAATGTGGTTGTTCCACAGACTAGTCTGCCAGAGCTTCGTTATTTTTTCTGTCTCTTCTGGAGTAGGGTTTCCAGTGACGGTAACGAAAACCATCAAAGTCCTCCCTTTTTTAGACAGCTTTAGTATGCTTTCTGGGTCATTACCTTTGATCTGAAGGAAAAAAAAGAAAGCAACAATAAGAATGGTATTCGCATATTTTCAAAATAAAATAATTCATGGCGACTCAAACAAAAAAATCGAGCAACATTGACACACATGAAGAATTGTTAGGCGTTTCCTAAAAATCGTATGTACAAATCAGGGGACAACGTATGTCCATGGCTAAAGTAAAGAATTGCATATCTCAGATTGCGACGCTGTAAATTTACACTCATATGTTAATCTCTTGAGAGAAAATTAGGACACTCTTTCTATGGAAATTTTTGGTGATTTTTTTTTTTTTTACTACCTACTTTAAAAAAATCAGACAAAATCGCAAACACAAGCTGCACAGCTGTCCTGGTTAGTTGGTTTCCATGATTTTTTTACTAAAAAAATCAATGTTTTGGATGAACTTTAATCAATGTCTATGTTCTTTGGATGGTCACATGATTCATGATGGAGATGAATTAAAACAAAAGACTTTTGGATTAAATTAGGGCCGAAAATAATTTTTACTTAGGTAAAAAGATTACTGAGCATACATGGATACCTCACATATTTTTCTCTTGACAAGCCAAGGGAGGTGAGAAATATTCATCGTTGGGTGTTTTACCCATTTTCATTTCTAGCTGGCTGGGAAATATCAAAAAATGATGAATGTTGCG
The DNA here is from genome assembly GCF_001854935.1 of Bemisia tabaci. Taxonomy (NCBI): domain Eukaryota; kingdom Metazoa; phylum Arthropoda; class Insecta; order Hemiptera; family Aleyrodidae; genus Bemisia; species Bemisia tabaci. Next base: position 907,212 of record NW_017547290.1, read on the forward strand.
TGAACACAAATGTTTTATGATTTTAAATAAAACTACCAAAAATTGAAGTGAGGGCAGTGGAAGGAGGGAAGTTATTTCTTTTCATTTTTTGTTTTAAAAAAAAATGTCTTCTTGCTTAGAAAATCATAAGTGCCTACTTGGCTTACTTAAGTCAGTTTCGGAGCAAAGTTAGAAGAAAAAAAGGTTCCTTAAATAGAGTTAGGTGACAGTTTTCTACAATTAACGCATTTAAGATGTATTTGAGACCTTACGGAAAAATGCATAAAGATGAGCAACTTTATCAAGGAGTGGAAATGGTTCAAGTTGTTGTCTTATCAGGTGTGGGATACATAACAATTCAAGGAAAATGCAGCCCATTTAAAGTAAAAAAAACCTAGTAAGTAAGACAAAACGAAGTATTTTGATGATAAACACGGAAAAAATTAGCATGGGTTAGGGGCTGGATTCGCCTGTTACCTAACTACTAGCATCTCCTTTCCATTCAAAACATGAGCCCGGGGGAGGGGGGGGGGGGGTTCGTGAATAGATGAAATTTGCTTAGAAGAGGGAGAAGGCAAAACTTCAAAATACTTTCGAAAAATGACCTCTAGTTAGAAAAGATAGGTACCCCAAAAAAATATTCAATCTCAAATGAAGGCAGGGCGGGCAGAGGGTTGCCACCCTGCATTTTAGATGTGCTTGGTGGTCTCTCGCCCTGTGGGTCTCCTTACACAAATACATTTCTCTTTAATAGGCAGAGTGATTACTTCTTTACTTACTTTGAAATGTTTTGTAAATAAGTAAAAGTACTTTACTTACTTTACTAAAATCTAGGGCAGGCTGCGGTCTGAGGTATTCAGGAAGTTCGTCCGGTTCCAGTGGCTCCTCGTCTTCCTTCACGTGAAAAAATGAAAATGAAAGCAATTAGATCATGAGGAGACATGCTGCTCATGGATATTCCCTTTTGAAGTTACAAAGACAGAAACAATGCAATATTTCAAAATGTTAACGATGTAAAACTTAACAAAACTGTCTAGATTGATAGCAGTGTTGGAATGACTTTTGAAGTACTGTAAGCTGGGGCAGAGGAAGGAAGGAACGTAAAGGTAAGTATACAGATTGTTTCGTTGTCTCACGACACCATTATCAACCGCTAAAAAAGGACAAAAATAAAAAAGAAATTTAAATAAAAAGAAACCAGCACAACATTACATGGTGATGGTAATGAAAGACTGTAGTCTTTCAAGTAAGTTATGTACATCAGCGTAAATTAAGTGAATTACACAGGGAATTAGTCAACAGACCAGAGAGGGGGAGAAAATAAATAAGCATGGGTAAATAAATTGAAGTGTGAACTGACATTAAAAAAAAAAAAAAAAAAAAAA
>NW_017547290.1:908672-1024283 GCF_001854935.1 Bemisia tabaci
TTGTTTGTGACACGTAAAAAGGTAAATTTGATGGCAACTCTTTTCCTGTCAGATTTTTTTTTTTTTTTTTATTCATCAAAAATCAATGTATTATACTGATTAATTTTAATAAAATTGTTTTGATCTTTGATAGATTATGTAAAATTTTCATTTATTTATTTTATTTTTCTACTAGTTGTCAAATTTGACATAGCTGATAGATACTCTTAGTTTCTTCTCTTAAAATGTACTTGTCTAGCTACTTACCTCTTGCTTCTTGCAGTTCTCTTAAATATTTCTTCAACTAATAGATAACAAAAAGGAGTATAGACACTTACAGTCAATACAATTATGAGCTGAGCTTAAACTCATGATGGATATAAAATTTCATACCCAGTAAAATTGAGATGTGAAGAATGGAGAGCAATCAACATTAAATCGTCAATTGTTGCTACTTTTCTGAAGTGTTAAAATGCAAGTTGCATAAGATCATTTGGACAGAAGTACTGTATATACAAGATAGGTCACAGAGAATGACACAAATGGAAAGTGAGGAGTCAATATCTAAAATTAGTGATACTTGAAAAAACATTTGAGGAGGGCAGAGAAGGAAGACAGAGAAGTCATGCGGACAAGATACAAGTGGCATGCAAGAAACGAGACGAACAAGTAAAAGATCCCACCTTGACAATTCTTATGAAAAAGATAAGATAATTTTAAATCATTGGATATGACAAGTAGGAATTATTTACCTCCCATTGATCTAACAATCTTTCCATGTCAGCGTCTGAAAAGTCCCTGATATCCTTCTTTGCCCAGTCGGGTTTTTGTCCATCATTGGCTTTTTTACACTGACACGCAATGAGCAAAATCGATAAAACTAGGACAAGCTTCATCCTGAGCAACATTTTACTTACTGAAAGAGTTTTGAGTCGCCAGTGTTTTAAGAATTTACATACAATTCATTACTGATAAGGGCACTTCACTTTTGTTTACGGTATTTTCTTTTCTCGGCATTAATTTAGAGGTTACAACCATAGAATGTAAAAATCTGTAGTGGAGTCATCAAGGACGGGCCCGATGGTCAGAGACTAATATCATGTTCTCGTCGAGCTCTTGTTGTTGATTTCGTATCTTTCTTTTACTCCGTCCTTTTTGAGATTTATTCTATTGGGTTAAATGAATTTATAATTAAAAAGAAATTATTTCTTCGCAAAAATCAAGAATGAGCCCAAATGAGCTTTATCTTTGTCTTCTTCTAAAAATAAGTGAAAAAAAGATGGCTTTGCAAAATACCTGCAAAATCGATGATCGGCGTCAGGAGTGTTACCACTAGATGCTTTTATCTCCATAGAACCCGTGTGTTTTGGTAGTGATGTCACAACAAAATAGAAGTAAAAGTAATAGAACGCGAGTGCCCTGAAATCCAATCCCAAATGTCTCATTTATTTGCTTTTTATTTTATTTTATAGTGGATACTGAGAACCTAGCATTTATTAAGTGAAGTTCAGCACAATGTTTTTGTACCATTAATTTCATTAGCATATTCCATGTAGTACTTTCTTCGGTATGTAATGATGTGTATCAAGACTCTGGTGCTGCCTTTTCTCTTTTTTTGAAACTATTGTTGCTGTTCTTCTGATTGTAATGTTCTGGTAAGTAAAGTCTGCTAATGCTTCAATTCTTTAAATTTACTAGTCTTTAAATTCCAAGCCTCAGCAATAATTTTTTCCTGCATACTCTCCAACAACCAGTGGAAATGCCCTCGTATGTTCAACACAATGAAGGGTTTTATCACCTCCTAATTTTATGACTAGACCAATCACCAACAGAATTGGAAGAATTTCTTCACTTCTAAAGGTAGAGGCAAAAATTTTAATTGCGTTGACTTATCTGAAGACCATCAAATTTTCAGCTATGTAGCATCAGGCGAGGGACTCCAAGTAACCTCCTCATCTTATAGCGCAGAGAACTATTGGAGAAGTGATTCTGTAGCAGCACTAGCAGTTTATGGTGCAGTAGGCTGTATGAGAGTTGCTATCGCATGTAGTATGCGCAGACGGAAGATTGTCTCACAACTATTGTGGCGCTGGGTGCAAGGAGTGCACCTCTCGAAAGAGAATCCAATAGAACCGTTTTGTACCAAAAATTATATGCAAATGTGGTACTTTGGTAAAAGTTCAGAATATTGTAATTTTGCCACAAGAGAATATTTCTACTCGCCCCCAGAAGTTTTTTTTCACGATTTTTGGTGAACATATCCCGAAGTCTCCTTGCCGAGGGTTCCATACATCCTTGTTAAAGGCAGTGACTTTTGTGGAATAGTATATGTACTTAGAAACAGAACATTGAAAACTGACTTGTCTACAGCAAGCTCATCTATTGGACATGTTAGAAGTTGATACATATTTTTCTGAGTTTTTTATTTCCTCAGAGTTTAATTTCTGCCTTTTTGTACTATTTGTTCCAGAGCACAAAATGAAGAGAATGCACAGACTGATCTTTCTCTTTCTTTTAAGTTCCTGCTCAATCATTTTATCAGCGTCTGAAGATAGCAGTAATATTGGAAACAGCAATGATAATAGCAAAAGCAAGAGACAAGAGTCCCTGGACTTCATTGAAGCACAGGCAGCTGAAGCTAACAGAAATGAAGACCAAAATTCACTTAGAACAGAACCAAGAGTCGAAGTTTTCTCCGAGGTGTCGGATGAAAATGAGGAAGAAAAGGTTTCTGAAGATGTGAGCTCTCAGTCAGTAAAGGATCTTTACGAAGAAGTTAAAAGGAAACACAAAGAAGCTCATGATATTGGCAGCCAAGTCGAGATTTTGAAAAAGAAACTTGATCTGCTCAAAAATTTTGATAATGCTCCTAGAGAAGAGGGCCCCAGCACAAGCAATGTTATCAACCAGCTGAAAGAAATCATCCTAGCTGCCAAAAAATTAAAAGAAAGGAATGATAAAATCCTAGAGAGCTCATTTCAGAAATTTGCCGATGTCAGTAATAAAAATGAAATGGAAGATGCCGACAAGTTTGGTGAGAAGTCCTGGGTGGTCGCTGCTCGGGCTCTGTATGACCGAATTTTAAAGGAATTGCCTGCAGAAGAGAGGGAATTTTTCGAAAAGGAAGAGAAGGAGAAATTATCTTCCATTCAAAATCAGCCAATAAGTGTAAACGAATGGCTCCGAGATGTTTCAAATAAACAGGAGGACTTTTATGGGAAGCTTGGTGAACAGAAACAGTCAGAGAAAGAGGATACGTTTCAGCAAATTGAACTTATTCAAAAAAAGCTTAACCTCCTGGAGGAACTTGAAAAAGGACCACTCGGCTCAGGCAGTAACAATCATGTTCGTCCTGTCATCGAGCAGTTGAAGAAAATGATCCTAACGATGAAAGAATTGAAAGAGATAGAGGGGAGAATTCTCAAGAAAGAAAGCATGGCCGAGACTCTTTCTAGTGGATTTTCCAATCCGGATGTTTATGGCAATATGCTTCAAAAAGACGAAGAGCCAAGGAAGAAATTGTTGGAGCGACTGGATCGAAAGTACTGGAATGAGCATGTTGCGTCTCGAGAAGACAGGATTCCGAAACCAGACGAGGAGGTCAATGAAGCCCTCGAAGCCCTTGGAATTGATACAAAAATGGATAATTTCAAAGCGGTCAATGATGATGCTGCTGAAGAGCCTGTGACTACACATGTGCTAAGTGAAGAAGAAAAATTGGGTAAGGTTACATTCGCTTTTGTTCCATAATATTCCCAGGAACAAAAAGAATTTCCCATCTCGCATTTTAGCGGCCTCCTATGTTGTAGTGGTTGTAGCGCTAGCTCTATGATCGGGAGGCCCTGGGTTTGATTCCCAGCCAGGCGACCCAAGTTTGATGGTCTCAGACAATGGTTGCCTGGGACTGGAGGAAGGACGGGATCAAAGTGCAGGACTAGCCTTTGTGGGCTATTTGAAGTAGTAAAAAAAAAAAAAAAAATATAGGAAGAGATTTTGAAAGATTCTTTGAAATTTGCAATCCAAATCTCTATCTTTTCTTTTCAGAGTAGGTGTTACCTATAAGACTTGTTTCCTCTTAGTCATAAAGAATGCTATTAAATCGGTCATTCTCAAAAAGATTAAAGGGCCAGAATAAAAAATATGAGAATAACAGTAAAAACTATTTATATAGGTACATTGGGTCTAAATCTCGAAGCTCTAAAATATCAAAGCATTTACTCAATTAATCTAACCTGAAATTGGTGAAACAATACAGTTTCTATTGTTATTCTTGTAATATCATTTCTGGTACTTATGCTTAAGTCTTTTGGAAGTGACAGATTCAATTGTTTTGATGTCGATTGGTTAGCTGTTTTTGTGGAAAATGTTGCATGGATGGTCATTTCAAATGTAGTAAAAGATGATCACTAATTATCAGTAAGGTATTTAATGTATATCTATCTAATTTGAGGAAATTCGATGGACCGAAGAAGTAAAGCATTACACCTAGGGAGTTGGATGAGAAGAGGTGTCTAATGGAGTAAATCCTGCCAAAACTGTTCAAAGAGTATTTTATAAGAAAGTACGAGAGGCCAGATTAAGTTCTCTTCCATAAGGTCTTTGCTTTCACATTGCTGCTTACGCAGAACTGAGCGCTTTGCTATTTTCTTTGTATGAAAGAACATGTTACACAGTTTTCTTCGCGAAAAATATCGGGCACCGTAGTTTCCCTCTCAAAATATAACCCATTTAATGGTTTCTATCATACAAAGTAGCACATCCATAGGAGAAAATATTACTGAATTTTAATGGGAAAAAAATTCTGAATGCCCTCTGTGTCCTTATTTTTTCCCCTTTTTAGGTGTCTGTACATTTCTACTGTGATTGATTAGGTTCGACTGAGCACTTTCTCAACTCCTGAAAGAGAGTCCCCCTCCCTCCTTCAAACAATTTTCTGATTTTATGTTCATTTTAATGGTACTAGATTCCACTATATTTTCAGCTGAGATCTGAAACTAGACTGGCACTCATTTTAACTGTTCACATCCTGTCACCTATTTTCCAATGCATAAGAACCAATATTTTTATGAAAATGGTTATCATCTAACAGGCGACTAAATTCTTCAGATTTTGTGACGTGGTAAGAAATTTTTTTACTTAGATTGAATCTTTGCTGCGGTTCAAAATATCATTTCTTTCGACAAAAAGTTTTAACAATTTTATTTACATGCAGGGAAAGAAAACTTTGAGAAAGCAGAAGCTATTCTAGCTGAGCGAAAACCTGACTACGTCGCAGCGTATTCTTTATTGGAAGTCTCGAGTGCTCTGGGAAATGTGAATGCTAAGCTACACATAGCTTGGTCAAAACTCTTTGGCACACTAGAACAAAACATACCAAAGGCGGTCCAGATATTCTCAGAATTGGCGGCTCAAAATAATCCAGAAGCTCAATTAGTAAGTTGCTTACCGTTTACTCCTAACGTTTTCTTTTGATGCCAAAATTCTTCCTGCAATAACAGCATTTCTCATCCATCCAAAAATAAGAGAAGAATTTGTAACACAATTAGTATTACTATCATAAGTAAAACAGTGCTCTTCTTTTTTATGCTTCATTCAAAGTTTCATATTGTGCACAATTCGTCGTAAAGTACTGTTCTAAGATTGACGTTAATTTACTCTTATCATTCATCAATCAGGTGTTGAGTAAAAATAGATTTTGGCGAGAGCACATTACAAAAAAGTCAAAGTGAATCATTACCATTGTACAGTAAGTAGCGTAGCCAGAATCTCATGAAGAAGCACGGAGCTAAAGGTAAAAAATTCCAGATACTCTTGAAAAATGACTTTTTCTGGAGAAAATTTTCCAGTCCCCTCCAGAGGAAAAATCCTGAACAGCTTGGAGATCTTCCCTTTCTCCGGACTTTGCCTTTGCCATTGTAATTCAATTCAAAATTTTAATAGCAATCAGAATTTACGTTTAGATGCGTCTATTTCATCTCTAATCAAAGACAAAACATCTTGTTAGTGTAAAATTTGGCACTTGCGATACCTTAGAACACCATGGTAATATTTTGATGAACGTCATTTTTTCCACTCAACTTGAAACAACTTATCTAGAAATCAGTGTGTTTTGAAATTGTAAAACGTATTATTTTTGACTGGGCAATAATCAATCTCAACCAAGAAAGTCCTGAAATGCAAAAATTCATACTCATCTTCATTTTTTTTATTATTGTGCTTGCTTGATTTTTGCACTGGAAAACATGATTTGCACTGCTCTAATTTTCCGCTGAATTACTCGTGATAGACATATTGCTCCTCATTCAGTATCCTAACAAAAAAAGCTATATAAAATTAACAAATGCAGAGTATTCATCTCATTATAGAAGGCTAGCATGTAATGAATGAATCTTGAGTTTATCAGATTTAAATACGTACATTTCTTTAAATTTTTCTCTATTTCACTTCAGGCGCTAGGATTCTTGCATGCATCGGGGATCGGTGTGAAAGCGGATCAAGCCAAAGCATTGGTTTACTACACATTTGCAGCAATCAGCGGAAGCACTGGAGCCCGGATGGCCCTTGGTTACCGATACTTTGCCGGTGCCACTGTCCAAAATAGCTGTGAGAGAGCCCTTGACTTTTATCGTCTCGTCGCAAATGATGGTATGTATAGTCAGAACAAAACCCTTGAGTAAAATCCTTAAGCCGCATTTCTCGTTGACCCAAAAGCAGGAAAAAACCAGGAGTTCAACAATTTCCCAAAGGAGCAAGCAGCACTTTTGTGTGCCAGTTGTGGTAAACAGTAGAACCCTAGAAGAACCAAACAAAAACGGGGTAGGCTGAATTTTAATAGACTGAGAATTGGATTGCATTTTGCAAAAAGGGACCACAAGCATTCCAATGTCGCTAAGATTGTGTAACTTTTTTCACCTTGCAACTAGAAGCTGATCAGTTAAACAAGTTTTATCTTTACTCCCAATAAACTAGAAATTTACGACAATAATTACCTCCGTAAATGCAATTTTCTTCATGATTTCTGTAATGTTTTTGAAAGGATTTAAGTTGTACAATCTGAGCAACATTGAAATGCTCTTAGTTCCTTTTTGCAAAATGTAGTCCAATTAGGCAAGATACATTTTTTAGTTATTTTTTTGGTTTTGTTTAAATACTTTGACTGTTGTGCAATTTATTCAGAAAATCTAGCATCTTTCATATAAGACACCTAAAATTTGTTCAAGTCGTTCTGTTATGTTGTGGTTTTTATTGCATTTTTTGGACATTTTAGTTTTTACATAATGTTTGACCTCTTTTGAGGCAGGAATGTCACTTACTCAGGGAGAGGTTTTTTTTTTTTTTTAAAGTCTTCAGGGAAAATTTATCAAAATACCCGATGTAAATAAGGAAAGGCTTGGAACTTTCTGCACTCCCACTAATTGCTAAAGTGAACAGCCGCCACTTAACTTTATGGGGTCACCATTTTTCCAGTCTGGTAAATTGATCGACAAACAGTAGCTCTGCTCCAGGTCTCACACTTTAGAAAACTTGGTTTAATATTAATTTTCGAGATATGTAGCACCTAGATTTATTTGCATTAATGAATGAAAAAAAAATAAGTATAAGTAAGGTATTTTAAATGCGTCCCCAAAGCGTTTTCTGTCAGCAAAGAGGGAAAATACATACATAAAGTCGCTTTTATAGCGCCGCCTTGCGCTCTGCGACGCCCAATCGCCATTGCCCCCTATCCTCCCAGAGATTATCAGGCAATTGGCACCTCCTGATCTCCTCCTCCACCCCTTGTCGCCAACCTTTCACAGGATGTCCACGCCGTCGCCTTCCGGGAGGAACCCAATCGAAGACCTGCTTGGGCAACCGATCATCTGCCATCCTTCGCACATGTCCATACCAGACCAACTGCTTGGACCTGATATCGTGCACGATGTCCTTCTCCACACCCATTATCTCGCGTACCCTTTCATTGCGGACACGTTCTCTTCTCGATATCCCAGCAGACCTTCGCCAAAAGTCCATCTCAGTTGCCCTAAGCATGTCTTCAGTTCTTTTCTTGAGTTGCCAGACCTAACTCCCGTAAGTTACGATACTCTTCACGATGACGTTGTAAATTTTCCTTTTGGTCTCCCTTGGTCTCAAAAGAGGGAAAATGAGAGGGTAAAAGTTCATTACCTGATCAAGTTTTCAAAGAACTATCTGAAAATTAATTTAAATATCGAAACCTTCAGCGTCCCAGATCTACTGGACTTGATTCTTGCTGAAAAGGGTTAGCAATTATGCAGCTCATTAGGATGGATTGCATGTCCAGCCAAATAAATTAGTGAAGTCCCTTCCTTTTATTCATACATTTGTACTTATTTACTTTAGTCGCCAAGGATGTTTCTCTGTCTGGCGGTCCCATGGTACAAAGAATACGACTCCTGGAAGAAGCTGAAAATAGTGGATACAACACGGGAATTCTAGAAAATGACCTGGTGGAGTACTACCAGCTGCTAGCCGAAAAAGGGGATGTCAAGGCTCAAGTAAGCTTTTCCATCTTCGTTCTGTACCTAAGTTTCTAATAATTCTACATTCTCTTCAGTCCTACATAACATTTTAATCTGTGTCCCCTATACAGAGTAGAGCAATTTGGCTCAGGAGGAAAGGCCGAAGCAGAAATTCATTTTACCACAATTGGGCCGAGTTTAACAGAAAGGTATCAACTCGCATTTTGAAGAAAGTGACGTCAAGACTAATTTTGAATTTGAGAAATCGTAAATTTTTTCTTGTCAAAAATTCTAATTTGAGAAAAAATATTTCAAGTGTGAAAACAATGATGGAAGTTTGTTTTTAACATCGAGTCCTAAGGAGGAATATAATTTCATGAACTCATTTTTCTAGGTTTAAACTTGATGTGACGTAGTGAGTTTCTGTTAAATTCTGTCCAGTTATTGAATTATGAATTTCTCTTCATACATCCATGAGTCATTAAATTTTAGTCCTGTTTATTTGGAGTTTTTAAAGATGAGAAATGAACAAGTTGACATGCTAATGTTTAATGGGTAAGTTACGCTGGTCACAAAATCATGTTTGATGCTTTATTCTTTCAGATCAACTAAAAATGATAAGGTCTGTCCACCCAGCAACTTTCCAGGTTGAATATTAACTGAGATATTGCGCCTTGAAAAATTCAATTTATGACGTCATCTACCGCGGTAGTACATACCATGTAAGGCACTACCGCGTTTGATGATGTCAAAAACCTGACTTTTCCAAGGATGATATCTCGGTTCATATTGATCTTAGAAAGTTGCTGTTTGGACAGATCTTATTATTTTTAGTTGATCTACTTGAATGAAGCATCAAAACTCGATTTTGTGACCAGCGCAACAGGCCCATTCATATTAAGGGTGGCATCCTGAATCACCTGTAATAAGGCATGTTTGACAAGAAGGTCAGAGATTTTATTGTAGGGTATGCAAGCCTCTTCTGCCGTCTCAACTCAATTCTTGAAGTTTCAAAGAGTAAATGAGAATACTTTCAAGCTTTTGCAAACATAACAGATAGATTGTTTTAAGTATCTCTTGAATTTTAGTAGAAAAACCTCTTTTTTTGTTAAAACTTCCATATTTTTTAAAACTTTTTTTTTTTTATAGGTTGGATTGGGTCAGTTACACTATCAAGGTGGACGAGGGGTTCCATTAGATGTTCAAAAAGCATTACAGTATTTCATTCCAGCAGCAGAAGCAGGAAATCCAATTGCCATGGCTTTTCTAGGCAAAGTATGTTTCAGTTCCCTTTTGATCAGTTTATTTCTGCGTGTCATTCAATTTACATAGCACATTTCGGTGTATTCGTAAGAAGTTTTTCTCTTTTTTTTTTTTGACCATTTTTCATGGCATTTTGATGACCAGAGACCAGGCATGATGACGTCAGGTGTTTTAGTTATGGAGGACTTTCATATTAGAAGGAGTATTTTCTAAAGTTGAATTTGCACTACATGGAGGGTTTGCTGTCAACTAGAAAATCTAGAAAAGTCAGAGAATTAGCGAGTAGAGCGTTGGCTCGGCAACTTCAGCCGATGCCATTTGTGATTGTACATATAAGAGCAATTTTTCTAAGTGCCTTTCTCCTCAATTCGAATCTAGAATGTAGTGGAGATTTTGATCAAAGAACAGGGAAAGTCAGAGGATTTGGAAATTTTGGAGCCAGGAAAAAGCAGAAGTGGTCAGGGAAAGTTAAGGAATTGAAAAATGAAGACATTATATGTAGAGACACTGATTTGCCCTCGGAGAGATATAGTTCACTATTTGGAGTCACAATACGAACAATTAATCAGGGAGGCAACTGTGGTCATATTTTAGGTCTAGTTACGCCTCATGATTGTTTTGCTAGGCAAGTTTTTCATGACCTCTTCAAGGCTGGAAGCAGAAAGACATGAACCGGGTGTCTAGCATCAGGAAAAACCGGAAAAATCTGGAAAATATCAGGAATTTTGGTCAATCAGGAAAAAATCAGGAAAATCGGAAAAATCGGACGTTTAATCAGGGATTTTTCTTACGTGAATCTCCTCAGCGAAGAAATCTTACTGCTTTTTATCTACCATGCCAGGAGTCGTCGTGCTGTCTTTGTTTCCGATAATTCCTCACCCGTAGTGCTTGTGTCGTATAGTATAGGCTTCATCAAAAACCAGGAAAATATTAGGAATTTTCAAAATTAAAAGATCAGGAATTTTTTATAAAATATCAGGAAAATATCAGACACCCTGAGAAGCTCCTTTAATCTATTTATGGGTCCAAACAATGATGACAAGACGTGATCACGTCCTCAGTTGTCTTCGTAATTTGATGTAACTAATCTTGCACTAAACAGGAAACAAAATCTTGTCAACAGAAAACTTAACTCAGAAAGTTTCTTTCCTCTAATCTGAGAGTACTCTGCACAATGTGACAACATAATGTCACTGTGGCTGGTCATGGTCATCAATTTGATTATTCCCATTTGAGGTGATCTGACAAAGGATAAAATTTGTCAAATCCTGGTTTGAATTGTCGATTCAATTTTGTTTGAATTTCATTAACATACCACCTATTGTCGATCCATCTGAAGAATACAACTGTAATCTTCAGGTCACCCCATAAAATTCTAAGAAACCTGCATAAAAATTAAGAGAGTATCACTTTAGTATCAATCTCACTGTACAGTCATGGAATATTTTCTTGCTGTAACAGTTTAATTATCTTGTCCATGGCTGTTGGCATTTTGGGGAAGATGTCTTTTTTCTCTAGGAAAATTTTATTTTGTGATCTTCTTAAGTTAATAGGTGGACGTTGATATTTCCATGAATTTTCATTGAAATGAAATTAATGGGTTGAATTCCCATTAGACCATTCTCATCAAAGGGCGAAATTTTTGGAAAGAAAAAGAGGCACAGAGGGATTGTCTTTCTTTTTCCGAAAAGAATGTTTTGAAAAGCTTGTTGATAAATTTTTCATGTTGATAATTTTTTTTTTCCAGATCTATTTAGAAGGCCATGGGAATGCAATCAAGCAGGATAATCAAACTGCCTTTAAATATTTTAAAAAGGCAGCAGATTTGAACAATCCAGTTGGACAAGCGGGGCTAGGACTGATGTATCTGGAGGGTCGCGGAGTTGAGAAAGACTACAAAATAGCTCATCGTTATTTTTCTCAAGCTGCTGATCAAGGCTGGGTTGATGGGCAACTTCAGTTGGGTGTTATGTACTTTAGTAAGTACTCTCATGAATTATTTTTCATTCGTTTTCTTTTGGCATGCTCTTAATTTTGACAAAAACTTATTTCATTTAAATTTTGGTTTTCGTTTTTGTTTGAGTGGGTGAAAAGCAATGAAACCGAAAAATTCAGGTAGTACAATATAAAGGACCCCGCACACCTCTTATGGGAAGCTGCACCATGACCGATTGCCTTCTGACTTATGTCATTCGATTCTCTTCAAGATGCTGATCAAAAGTCATATGTGCGCCAACTTTCTACGATGCACCGATTTCGCAAAAAACCCAAGAGAAGATTCAATTATTCGGCGACAAAAAGCCAGAAAGATTCCTCATTTCAGTACTCGAGTGAACAAATCAGGGGAACTCCCGCACTGAGCGGCAGTCTTATCTCGGATTCCGCTTGCCGTTTTGCTCGACCATCCAAATCAGATTCTTGAGGAGCATAAGAACAGGAAAGTCTGAACGTCTACCGGGCGAGTGCGGGAGGGAGATGGCACTTGAGTCGGCAGGTACAGATAAGAAGACGGAGACGCGCTATGCTTTTTCCTTATTTACATCGAGCCTGTCCTCAAATGCTTTGTTCTTTTTTATTCATAGTCGCCAAATAATTGAATCTTCTCTTGCAATTTTTGCAAAAACAGTGCATCGTAGAAAGTTATAAGGCGCACATATAACTTTTGATCAGCATCTTGAGGAGAATCGAATGACTTAAGTCAGAAGGCAATCCGTCATGGTGCAGCTTCCCATGAGAGGTGTGCGGGGTCCTTTCCAGTTTAAATTAGATTTCAACCTCGTGCGCTTAGTTCTCCATTCCTGGTAAAAAAAAAATCCCTTTACAAGTTGCGCTTAATTGTCAACCTGTGTTAAACAAAGATGATGCTGACAACATGTTGTCCTATTCTGTGAAATGACATTTTAAATTATTGGAGATATTTGGTTCGCTTTTTGAAAAAATTAGATTTTCTGAATCAAACCTAAAGTGAATAACAAGATTGCCCCTTTTTTTTGTACTTTTTACTTATCTCAGCTCACTTTCAATCAACAGAATGAGAAATTTTTTGTCATTTTGGCCCAAAAGATTTGCGAGCAGTCCGTAAGTTTTTGTCGAAATTATTGAATATGTTAATCTTTTCTTTGCTTGAAGTCGTTTATTTAAGAATGGAAATTTTCTTTTGATTTTCAGATGGTCTAGGAACACGGCGAGATTACAAATTAGCAAATAAATATTTTAGTCACGCATCTCAGTCAGGCCATGTTCTGGCGTTCTACAACTTGGCTCAAATGCACGCAACTGGGACTGGTGTCATGCGATCTTGTTCCACAGCTGTTGAGGTTAGTCTTTTTATTGTTTCCTCTTGAAACAGAGATTCCTGTCCAGCCACAGGAAAAACTGCTTTCCTCACAATGCCTTTAGAAGAGATTAGAAAAACTGATAAAGCTTTGAGTATTTAATTTCTATTTGAAGTGGGCAATTAATGAAATCGTACGATCCTCTGAAAATTCATGCAGCACTCTCTGTTTGTCACGGCGAGGCGATTGATGGCCAAAGTTGAAAAATATGTATCTCAGATTCTAATTTTGTCTCCATCTCTGTCCACGTTTTATTTTTTTGAAAGAAAATTAACCCTCTCAATTAATACTGTTTGTTTGGTACCTTCCAGTGATCCTCTTTCATTTTTAATAAGACCAGGGAGAGTCTTAATGTCGTTCAACAATACGTAACTTTCAATTTTTATTATTATGAAAAAAATTGATCATACTTTCTCCAATTTATTTTTGTTTTCTATTTTTTCCCCAGCTCTACAAGAATGTTGCAGAAAGAGGAAAGTGGGGTGAGAAACTTATGATAGCGCACAATCTGTATCGTAAAGGCTACATTAATGAAGCATATGTAATGTATGCTTACATGGCAGAGTTAGGCTATGAAGTTGCGCAAAGTAATGCGGCATTTTTATTAGATAAACGTAAGTATTCTTATTTCATACCTTCAATTCTCTTGATTTGCAAGTACAAAAAGGCCACTCTTTCTGGCTCATTCACAAAATCACCAAATGAATGGCTTATATGTCGTGAGATATCATCACCTCTCTTTGTGTATTCATGATTATCTCAAATTTTGACTAATACTCGGAGTTTTTAGGCGCCAGAGCCTCATTTTTAGAGATACTTTGTTACATTACGCTCAGTGAAGTTGCAACACCAAATTAGAATGGAAAAAAAGTTTAAATCACTGGTGACCAATAGGTTAGGTTTGAGGTTCAAGGTTTGTTTTGCAATTGGCGTAGATCAAAAATTCAAGGTTTGTTCAGTCCTAAGATATTCCTGAAGGAGGTGAAAAGGAGAATTGTCCTCTTTAGAGGTTAAAAATAAGCATAGCGTTTGAAAATGAGGGAAAATATCGTATTTCGTTTCATCTGCCCTATCAATGATGTAGCAATTCTTAATTACTCACTAAAATTGTCAAACTATGTAATGTATGTAAACTTTGAAGATAATATTTGTTTCTTATTTTAACCCGTAACAATTAATGTTGAAGATACTCATGTTGAATCCTAAGCTACCCTTCAGAGCCAAAGAATAATCACTCCAACTATTGACCTTGGCCGTCTGATCAAATTTTTTATTGGAAGTGGAATTTGTTTAAACATTTTCAGAGGAAGTGACCCTGTGGGAAGATGAAAAGAACATCTACGTGCGAGCCCTCATGTATTGGGGACGAGCTGCTGGTCAAGGTTATTCTGCAGCCATTGTCAAATTAGGTGACTATCATTACTACGGTCTCGGCACACCTGTCGACTATGAAGTAGCAGCAATGCACTACAGGCTGGCATCGGATCAGCAGCACAATGCGCAAGCTATGTTCAATTTAGGGTACATGCACGAGCAGGGATTAGGAATGACAAAGGTGAGTTTACGCTCAAATGTATCAATAATATTGTCGTTTGTCATCTTTTCACCCATCAACCTTAAAAGACAGCTCTGAGCTGTCAATTAACCTGGCATTGATGTTCCCAATATTTGAATGATTTCACCATAGATCTTGTTCCAGCCAAAGTTTATATCAATAACACGGACTAACCTAAAACTTATTTTGTATGATACATATCATGCTTTCAATGATACGTGTCCTATCTCAGAATTTAATGTATTCCCCCGGACTCAGACATAACTAGCCATAGTTGCTGATCGTCTGATTAAATTAACTAACATACTAACAATTGAATGGATAGCATCTGACAATCGCTCAAAAGCAATAATACTACTCATGTATTTGGTAAATGTAATCTGTCGTAGTATCAGCAGAATACTCTCATTGAAGTAAAAGGTGAGGTATTGAATACTTACTGCCCATTAAAAATTCCATTCAAGTGCTTCAAGACGAACAATTATTCATCCTTTGTGGATTTTTACCTCATTATTTTGTTTTTTCTTGCAGGATATCTACTTAGCAAAGCGCTGCTATGATATGGCGGCAGAAACAAGCGCTGATGCCAAAATTCCCGTGGCTCTTGCCTTAGCAAAGTTATCAATTCTATTTAGTCTTAAATATTTTGAAGAGGTAAGTACATATTTAATGTTTCCTTAATGAGAATCTCTCTCCATCTATCTTTTATTGATGAGTCTCTGCACCTGGACCGGTGGTCAAAATATGAATTAAATGGAATGGGAGGTGATCAATACTTATCATGCACCAACAATATTGAAGAGGGATTTTCATTTTTAAAAATTTTAAGATTTGTGTGCAATTTGAAGGAAATATTGATAGTGAAGTATTGCATTACTAAACATTTCTATAAGATTTTATCCATCTCCAATTGAGGCACTGGATGCAAAAAGGGCACTCTTCGATTACGGTGTCTCAGAATCTCTGTTGCTAATTAATACCATGGAGAAGAATTTAATGGACGATTTTTCCAGAATTCCTTCCATAGACAATTTTAGAATCGGAAGGAATATTCAGTAAAATTTTTAGTGAAATGGATGCATTCGCTTTCCTTACAATGAATTAAATATTAGAGGAGACTGAAACACTGCAACCGAGAAGTGCCCTTTTCGCATCCAGTGCCTCAATTGTGACTTCAATTCATTAAAAAATGAAATTATGAAAAGAATATGTGAAATACAGTCGAGCCGATTTTTGTTAAATTTGTCCATTTATTGTTCATCTGAGTGACTTCCATATGAGCAACATGCCCTCCGATTAAAATTTTGTCCATATTTCAATCGTCCACTTGGGTTTCGTTGTTGACTTGTCTCACTTGAAATTCACTGTCTTCGGCTCTTTACTATTTCACTTCACTTGTAATGTGCAGTTTTGAAATTCACACGATATTTTTCATGAGAGCCCAAGCGCTAGATACTTTTCAGAAGAACTTTTGAATTTGCCCTGCTGTCAATCTTTTGAGCTCAAAAAATGTATGTGTTTAAAGAATACCTATTGAAATTTTTTTGGAAAAATTGAGCTATTTTAATTTATTTAAAGGAAACTAACCAACACGTTCGCTCGTTTTGTGGAAATAACCCTCAGGCAGACAAGATAAATTCCACCAATTTGTAAGAAGGGATGTTGATTGGTTACCTTGTATTAATAAAAGTCTAAGGTGAGATTTCGAAGTACAGTAATATAGATGTCACTACTTGCCATTCAGCACTGCTGATCACAAAATTAATTTCTCCTTAACCCCCTGAATTAATGCAACAACCATCAATACAGAAAAAACTTGTTTCTAGAGTGTTTTTCTCCTTTCATCTCGGGCCAGGACCTCAAATATAGCTGACATTGAAACCCTTTTGAACCATCGCCAGCTGGATCATTTTGTGAACTACACAACCGTATTTAGGCTGTCAAAGAATGTGGCTTTTTTATAGGCCAGATTCCAGATTCCTCCTCTCTTTCAAAATTTGTTCTGAAACTTCCTTATTATCCTTCTGATTGCAGGTCAAATGGTTCAATTGGCTGTTTTTCTTTGACTTACATCATATTCTAGGACCTTATTGGGATCTCTACGTTGGCACATTTTTAATAGGACTGTTAGGAATCATATTTTATTACAGGCGTTTTCTACCTCACTGAGTGGTAAGTTTCTCTTGACTCTAAATGTTCCCTAAAAAGGCAATGATGTATCAAATGGACGGTCTAAACAGAATTAGTGTAACCACATCAAATGTTGCGTACTTTATTCTACTGTTTTACGTTTTAAATAGAAAACAAAACAACTCTACTTAAAATTTTATGAGTTGAATTCTTTAAAAACTGGGATTCACTGACAGTATGAAGAGGTTCAGAAGATGAGCAATAAGTATCAAGATTAAAACGAATACTAACTTTTCACAACAGCAGTTTAATAACAGAAATCTTGTGTTTTGTGACCGAATAAAACAAGACTAAAGAAGAATGGAGTTATGTGACTGATCAGTTTTGTCAGACACTTCGTCGTTCCTTCGTTCATTTGTTGGGTGTATTTAACAGCTAAGTACAGGCAACTTGGAGATAATTTTAGTTTCTCGAAGATCATACCGGACATGAGCAGGACACAGAGGATGATTGATGAAGGCGACCAATCACAAACTCCATTCCTCTTTATAGTCTTGTCTTGTCCAGTCCACAAACAAATAATTTTAACAATCAGGATGGTGTTTTTACTGAAAAAACTTATTTTCTTTCAAAGCCTTTGTGAACCAATCTCCGCAATGCCTACTTTAGTCTTAGTCACTTTGCTGCCGTCAATCAATGGTGATTAAAATTTTGACTCCTTGCTAAATTGTACCATTGCTGAGACCTAAGTGGAAGGAACCATAGAACTTGCAAGTCTTGGATTATGCCATCCACCATTTTTCTTCTTTTTTATTTTCAAAATGCATATCCTCATTACTGTCTAGAAAACTAAATGTGAAGTCAAATCTAATACTTAATTTTTCTCCAAACCTTGGATTTTTACCCATTGGAAGAAATTATGCCTTTTTCAACCTAAATATGTACCTACTAGATTTAGAAGTGAAAGAGGTGAACATCTAATGTTTTTTTTCTTTCTTGTCTTTTTCAGTTAAAGCGCACTGCTTCTACTAATTTGTCGAAGAAAAATGAGTTATCTTGCAAACAGCTAAAATAACGTTTTTCATTTTTGTCTCAGCGATTTCTCTCTTGTTTTCTGTGATCACTTTCATGTTTATGTTTTTGTAAATACTAATGACGTAAATTTGTTCTCTTTAATTTTTAAAATTTTATTGTCTCATATTGTAAAAATCCTGTCTAGTTTTGTAAATAAAAAATTGTTCTTTTTTAATGGTTTGTTTTATTTTTTCTACCTGCCATTTGGATGATGGTATAAGAATTACTGACTTTTTATCAAAATTTTGTCCCAAGCATAGATTTTCAAGGTCGATAGATAAAAATAAAAATTGAACCCAAAGAACTGAACAGTGTGACCTTATATTAACACTTTAATGCATTGTAATCTTGTAAACGCACTTACATGTTGACAAGTTTAACGGTAACGCAACATGCAAGTTGGATTTCAGAGAGGAGGAATTGGGATTAGTTTTGAATTCACTAAGTCGCTAATTTTTCCCTGTCAAAAATTGAAGGAAAAAAAACTATTTTGAACATGAAAATAGGCACTACATTCTGTCCTTAACATCGAGTTTTATGAAGGGATAAAACTTCAAACCTTTTATTCTCAGTTTAAACTTGGTGCGTTTCTGCTAGACTCAATTCATGTGTTCTTAGGTTACTCATTAATTTGCTTAAATGTCATGAGCTACTCTGCGCTGAAAATGCATTAAGCTATTTAATGTCATTTTCTTTAGTATTTATGATATGTTATCTATTTATGTTATTGAATGAGAGGATGAAAAGGCAATAAATGGATCGATTAGTATCAGAGGGGTGAGAGAATGTTGCTCTGCTTCAATGAGAATCCCCAGCACATAAAAGAAACGACCAGATGAGTTGACCTCTCTCTTGTAAATTTGTGCAAAAATGATGTTTAGGACTTTAAAAAAGTATAAAATGAAACTTTGAAATTGACTGAAAATCCTCTTCTTGACTGTCCTGTTTTGCCTTGCAATTTTGCATTCCAGCGTTTTCTTGACGACAATTTTTTTTCTAACCGTTATGTTTAAAACATTGCTTTACGTGAAAATTACCTTTCAGTGGAAACTAAAATTATATTTGGCTCATACTTTCAGAGATTAAGGAACCCATTTCTAGAGGTTTGTTCAATAAGAATAAATTGGTTTTTGGTAATATAAAAATATAACAGTTTATTTATTTCCTAACAATGGCAGGTAATACATACTAATTGAATAATGAATTGTTTCATACAAGAATGTGGAATACACTTGATGTACAGATCAAAAAATTTATACAAAGGCGTTGCTCTTTGGTAATCTTACCTAACATTTCATACAAATTCAATACATAGGTGGAAAAAATACAGCTTCAGGTTCTTTAAGACAACAGATTAAAAATGAATACACTTGATGTACAGATCAAAAAATGTATGCGAGGGCATTGCTCTTTGGTAATCTTCCCTAACATTTCATACAAATTCAAGATATGGGTGGAAAAGATACAGCTTCAAGTTTTCAAAGAAAACAAATTAAAAAATAAAAAACCAAGGGTCTTTTAAACGGACTGCATTTTTGCAATTTGGACCTATAAATTCTGGCTCATCTGAAAAAACACTTATTGNGACGACAATTTTTTTTCTAACCGTTATGTTTAAAACATTGCTTTACGTGAAAATTACCTTTCAGTGGAAACTAAAATTATATTTGGCTCATACTTTCAGAGATTAAGGAACCCATTTCTAGAGGTTTGTCCAATAAGAATAAATTGGTTTTTGGTAATATAAAAATATAACAGTTTATTTATTTCCTAACAATGGCAGGTAATACATACTAATTGAATAATGAATTGTTTCATACAAGAATGTGGAATACACTTGATGTACAGATCAAAAAATTTATACAAAGGCGTTGCTCTTTGGTAATCTTACCTAACATTTCATACAAATTCAATATATAGGTGGAAAAAATACAGCTTCAGGTTCTTAAAGACAACAGATTAAAAATGAATACACTTGATGTACAGATCAAAAAATGTATGCGAGGGCATTGCTCTTTGGTAATCTTCCCTTACATTTCATACAAATTCAAGATATGGGTGGAAAAGATACAGCTTCAAGATTTCAAAGAAAACAAATTAAAAATTAAAAAACCAAGGGTCTTTTAAATGGACTGCATTTTTGCAATTTGGACCTATAAATTCTGGCTCATCTGAAAAAACACTTATGTGCATATAGGGAAACTAATGGCACATACGTTGTTTTTGAACTGGGCCGGAATTTATAGTTCCAAATTGCAAAATGTAGTCCAATCGAATAAAATTAAAATCGCATGCAGACATAATTCAGGAGACTTTAAGAGATGCAATTTTTTAAGTGATTGATACATGAGAGAGAGAGGAAACGAAATGCTTTTACAGCTTAGTATGAAAAAAAAAAAATAGTTCTACATCCTTCAGTTGAATTCCAAACGAAAAGAATTGAGACCATTAGTTTTGTAAGGAAAGAGATAAGAAACTCGGCAAAAAGGATTTGGGTGAGAAGACAAATAAATACATTTTTGCAATAAATGCCTATATGACAATTTAGAACATTTCAGTTCTTAGCAATAGTAAACTTCGTGTAGGGAGGGGGTTCAAGAAAAGATCCTTCGTACTTTAAGACTGAAAATATGCCTCTCTTAACAAAGTCATTTTCTGCAATACTAGACACATCATTGTAACAGATAAATTTTAAAAACATATTTTACTTGAAAAAATGCAGTGACTCTTGAAGCATTATTTTCCTTCCACAGAGAAGCGACAAGCAGCCTCGATGGCTGATTTTTAAGAGTCCTTGAAAGTCCGTAAGTTCTTAAAAGTTCGTTACCACCGGTGATTGAACCCAAGACCTCAGTGTTTGGCAGCGAATTGCCTTGAGCACTACACCATCAAGGCTGGCTATGGCACGTACACAACTGATCGTATTTTATACCTTGGAATCTGCTTAATAACTAAATATCACAATTTGGGATCACATGGTTTGGAGCTACACTTGATTTTTCATTTTAAAAGAAGAAGAAAAAAAAAGAAGAAAAAAAGTCGGGTGGTACTCAGGCAAGTTCAATACATGGATGGATCAAATATGGCTCACATGGAAAACAAGGACAGGATTACTAAATTTATTTTAGGTGGCTAGTGAAGTATACTCGACAAACTATTTGCTGACGTGTAGGTAAATGATCGTTCTGAGGTTCGAAATGATTACAACTTCCAGATCTGGTGGAATGTACAATCTCTAACCAGATGCAAATACTGTCAAATCAGCTAAAGTACCAATGGGTATAACTTTGTCCCACTTCTAGATTTCACTTAGATTGGCCCCTGCACTTCCATTTTCTCACGTGAAGCCAACCTCACAATCTGCATTTACACCAAAAATCTAAAAGCAAGCTTCAATCATGAACAAAACCGTCGAAAGAAAGCGTTGTACCTAAGATGCGTATTAGAGTCAACAACTGCCCAACGAAAAATACCCGCTGAGCTATGAACTCAACGAAAGCGTTGGAAAATTCTGGTGGAATTACCAGTTTTCCAAGATGGCCGCTCAGCAAACTGCTGAACAGCTCAGCGAGATTTCTGGCTTCTGAGGCCTGGTGACGAGTTTGCTGGATTGATATTCCGCCATTTTTCCGCTTATTTTGCCGGTCGCCCCTTCCACGAGTTGTAACCACGGTTGTGCTTTAACATTTTTCATTGTGTGGGTCCTCATTAAATTAAACGTGATTCAACTGAAAGTAGAACTCCCAAGTTGGCAGAGAAGAGAATGCGAGAAGGTAAGATTTTATTGTTATTTTCCTCAATGTTTCGTCCCTCCTGACCGGACACCCCACGTGTGTGAAAGTCACTGAAGAGGTGGTCACCAGTCGTGGACATAAAAAACATCACCACCGACCGGTTCGGGCCAAAACTAGTGTTCACACTGATGTGCTGGGACGGAGAACTGTGGGACTTACTCATCCCTTCCCGATACAAACTGACCGATTCGGACGTATCAGCTCTGCTTTCGGATCCGGTGCGACTCCTTTTCGAGGGAGCCTTCCCTCGAAAGCCTTTGCTATCAGCGGGTGCATGAATTACCAAAACCTCGCGGATTAAGTTTTTCATTGTTGTGTTCCATTGTGTCCCCCTTCCACGAGTTCGTAACCACGGTTGTGCTACAACATTTATCATCGTGTGGGTCCTAATTAAATTAAACGTAACTCAACTGATTCTCACCCTGTCGACGGCTATGTTAGACAGAATATCTCGAGTTGTCCGCGGATTTTTCGGCCAGCAATGCATTATAGCCTTGGACTTGGCACCCTTAGTTGTTGTGTTTTATCACGATATTGCCTTTGGCTATGGAGATTTGGCACATTCATTCAGTGCGGCGTTTCCAGCCAATTATTTGTACATTACCACTGACGAGGATATGCGCTGGCAACCTAGCTTGTTTCCGCCCTGGGCGCAAAGTCGGTTTCACATCGAAATCGGTACCGCGCCGAACCGCGAGAGCCCGCCAACATATCATAATTTGATTGTGTTTTTCGCCTGCACAAGCCCTCCACGTCAGGACCTACAAGGCCGCTCACTGTTGGGGATGCTGCTATCAACCCGCAATCAACATCAAATGCTGATGGAGACTCGCTAAGGAAAGTCCTTTTACCGTACTGAAAATTATTTTGTTCAGATCTTTTATCTTTTTTCCCAATTTTAAATTGCTGGAGAGAGGTTCTCACCACCAACAATTTTGAAACACATATTAGAAACCCCCAGAGAAATCCGTCTAAAGTGTTTTGATCCCAAACATCATTGAATATCTATTCAATAACACACACCGTCTTTTAGAAATGGAAGCCAACCCAGTAGTACAGAACAAAAAGCCTTACTACGGCAAACCCTCCAATCAGAAAGACCCAAAGGCAATAGCGGTACAACCCCCCGCAAAGAATAAGAAGGCACCCAAACCAAAGCCAGACTTGCCTAAGACACTACCCGGACCATCTGCTTTATCAGAAAAGCCATCACCGATGAAGACGTCGAATCCTGCCGATGAGACTCTATTCAACAACGGCCTATCCGTCAGGGAAGTCTCAAGTCACACGACTTTCACACCTTCTTTAGCCCCGGCCATTGAAATAGCCCGCGACTCGTATGCAGAAATCTTGACAGATAATGCACAACTTGGAAAGGTGCTCTTACCCGAGTACTATGATTATTATTCTACGAGCATGCTATGGTTACGAGCAATACACCTAAAGCTCAAGAATGGTCAACAAATAACGCCCGCTGAGCATGACCTAATCCAGACAGTCCAGTTCGTTAGTTTTAACCTACCAGAACCATTGTTCCTGCACTGCCGTTCTCTCGGTAATATTGAGACTGTGACGAAGTCCCACCTGTATCCACCGTTTCCCCCGTTGCCTGAACAAGTAATAGGTACAAGTGGTGGGTTCTACGGACCGCTTCTGGTCTCCAACCACCCGAATGCTGACAACCAGCGGCATAACCTGTACGAAGAGACAGTTTTTTTTTTTTTCAATACACCTTCTGATTGTTATTCTGACGCTTCTTCCGTTATTCCTATTCCGATTTCAACTTAATTTGGAACTGAAGGAAGCACGTTGTGTGGTATCAGGTTTTTTTTTTTTTTTTTTTTTTTTTTTTTTTTTTTGATTAATTGCAACAAATTTTTCGATTTACTTCCATTTGATCCATGGAGGGCTCAGGTCTCATCTATGACTTCATGAGCGAATCTTGTCACCCAGGAATAATGGTTCGATGGTCTCTGCACACTAATACTCAGTGGTAAGCTGATTAATGTTTCACTCAGACACACCTCTTATGACTTTATGATGATCTATGCACTATGTGTTCTCACACCCCCGCCCCCTTTCAGGTTTATCTAAGTTCAATCTCTTAGGCCCCAAAGATACAGTCCACTCAATTTATCGGAATTCAGGCCCCCAACTATCGATTATACCTTTCGATTTTATAGCGGCCCAAACACAGGTCGGTTTTTTTATCCAAGTCGGATCTTTGAAACCTAACCAAAGAACACGGACTCGGTCTCCTTGTCGTTTTAAAATTTTGGCAACAAGTTATTCATTGGGATGTTTCGTAGGTTGCAACTCGAAAGAATAAAAAGAGCCTTTGATTTTGTTACCTTCGAGATCCTGTAAAATATATGTTTTAGGAAAGGTTTTCTCATAGTGAGTTTAAATGAGAGATTCGTATCGAACAAGATTTGCTGGCAGACATTTCATGGCTTAGCCCTGTGAGGTACGGAGAAATCAACTGGAAATAGAAGAATTTCCAGACGGCATCTTTCGTTCTCTCTGCAGGCTTGCAAATATAGACAGAAGTGTCCTATGGAACCAAAGAAGATAATTAATTCTTTTGTTTTCCTGTTTTAGAAGTGATTGAATAATGACTTTGATCTATCTACTGAGCTACATGACAATCCTGTCACTGTCCTCTTGCTCTCCTCTAGATACTAAGTCCGTCTATCTCCAAGAACCAGGTATACTTATAGAGCCTGAAGGAATAATCTTGCACCATGATGATGTCTTCCATACAACCATAGTAATCAAGTTGGATTCTGTTCTTCCTGAATCAAGAAAAGATATCTTCTCGAATTGCAAGCAGCACATTGCGAGAGAGAAGAAGAGTAGAAGGGTGTAAAATGAGGGGTTGCGGGGATACCGCATCAGGGGGATATAGCATCCAGGGGATTTTGGCTCATGTGGGATTTTGACTCATGTGGGATTCTGACTCATGTGGGATTCTGACTCATGTGGGATTCTGATTCAGGGGATTCTGACTCATGTGGGATTCTGATTCAGGGGATTCTGACTCTGGGGGACTCGGCCCCGCCCGAGCGGCCCCACCCAACCGGGATCGGTCAGGCAGAGCCTACAGAGTCAGAATCCCCCGAGTCAGAATCCCCTTGAGTCAAAATCCCCGGAATCAGAATCCCCAGAGTCAGAATCCCCAGAGTCAGAATCCCCAGAGTTAGAATCCCACATGAGTCAAAATCCCCTGAGTCAGAATCCTCAGAGTCAGAATCCCCAGAGTTAGAACCCCTAGTACAATTGTTACATGCCTGTGTTACCGATGTGAGGATCCTAACCTCAAATACTGGAACGACGTCCCGCATCCTCCGAGCTCAAACACTTACTGACCCGTTTGTTCACTGCGAGGCTGTTACACCCGTTCACAACCGTTACACGCGTTCATGCGAACGTGCGCTTGAATTTTAATTTTGACATCCCCAGTATCCCCTGACTCACAATCCCACATGACTTAGAATCCCCTGAATCAGAATCTCGTGAGTCCCACATGAGTCAGGATCCCCAAACTAACTTGGGGAGGATTCGGTTCCTAACCTCAAATTCTGGAACGAAACGACGTGCGGCTTCTGCGGGGGTCAAACACTTACTGATCCGTTTATTTACTGCGCGACCGTTATGAACAAACATTCGCAGATGTCCACCCGCGAGCTGTTACGTGTGCTTGAATTTTAATTTTGCAAGTGCGAGCGCTTGTTCTTGGGCACAGTCTAAATTTTGCAGGACAGACTCTACAGCTCTCGTAACTTCCACACCCTCCTCCGACTTAGTTCCTGCTGTGCTCTCGTTGGGTTCATATCCCTTCTCACCCAAAATTTTCCTTTATTCGCAATGGAGTTCGAGCGATCGCTAGTGCGCATGACCCTGTCGACGGCTATGTTAGACAGAATATCGCGAGTTGTCCGCGGATTTTTCGGCCAGCAAAGCATTATAGCCTTGGACTTGGAGAGATTCTTGGAAAGAGGAGAAGAAAAGTAGATATCATTCTGTTACCTGATATGGTTTTATTGCTTAATAAACTAATTGGACTCCGAGAAGCAGCAGGGGTGCCTCCTGAAAATAAATCTATTTTTGCTAATCCAAAATGTTTAACCCCAGTTTGTGGGGCAGAATGTATCCGAAAAATATCTCACGTTTGCGGGGCATCCGAGCTAGAGAAACTCCGCAGCACAAAATTTCGACACTTCAAACATTTTGAGTAGGTAATACACCTAGCTGCAGCTTTGTGTCCAGCTCTTCCTTTGACTTACGACAGAAGTCAGGTAGCAGCAAGAGAGTGAAACACACCCGAAAAGCCTGGTCATCTCAAGAAATTTCGATTATGGAAACTACGTTAGAGAAATTCTTGACTGAAGGAAAATTACCCGGAATGAGCCATGTGAAAAATGCTTGGAAAAACACCCTGAACTCCAGCGCACATGGCGCAATTTGAAGGATTGGGTAAGGAACGAACTAAATTCCCTTAAAGGAAAACCTTGGTGCAAACGTGCACATCGACGCTAAATATTCAGGACCGTAGAAGCTTATAATGAAATTTTAGTAGTCCAAAGAAGCTATCTCTCATGAAAGCAGGCTTC
Organism: Bemisia tabaci; assembly: GCF_001854935.1. Taxonomy (NCBI): domain Eukaryota; kingdom Metazoa; phylum Arthropoda; class Insecta; order Hemiptera; family Aleyrodidae; genus Bemisia; species Bemisia tabaci. The sequence goes on from NW_017547290.1 coordinate 934,893, forward strand.
AATCACCTGCGTCTCCATTTTTCCTAGATAAATGTTATGTTTTTCAGTAAAATTTTCATTATATGACTGAATGTAGGTGCAGCATTTCTTTTTCATTATGTGATTTTGAAAAGTTACTTTTGGCAAATACGTTTATTATTCCAAAAATATTATTTTGTATTCCTATATATTGTTTTCATTCTTTTGGAGATATATTTATCCATAAATTCTATTATTTTTGTAGGTTACCAGCCTACATTTACATTTTGATTAGAAGCTCCATGCTACATAAGCACTTCAAACAGAGAGCTTCTTAACTCGAGCCTGCTCAATCAATCATCTCTATCTGATTCTATCTACCGAGAAGACAACGGATTGTTCTACAGCGCATCAACCGCATTTCTTACTCACGTTAACGAAAAGAACAAAGCACTATACTTTCTCATCGTGACTCCAAGATCTTATAAACATGGGCTGGCTAGAAGGAGATCATCGGGTAAAATACGAGACATCAGACAGTTTCTATCAAATTCATTGGAAAAATGTGTCATTCGCGGTCGAAACAAAGAAGGAAGATTGCTTGCTAAGATCTGGGTTGTTAATATGCCATTCTCAAGCTTCATCTGCCTCACCTCGATCTAAGTGCTTGCAGCAGTTGCTCCAAAAATCTGCGACATCTGAATGTACAATCCAAAAAGAATACTCTCCCAATAGAATGTGCACAGTCAAACAGCACCCCAAGAATTTTGGAGCCAGACCGACACTGAACTTGGAGAGCTTCAATAAGGCATCCCCTCGGCCATCCTGCAACGCCACTCGCAGAATCAAAAGGAAATCTCCAGGACCATCCCGCAGCAGTCCAGGATGCAATTCGCAATAATCTCCATCGCCCTAGCCTTAGTAAGATTTGCATGAGAAATCTAAACACTTACCTTCAATAGTGATTAATTTATATGTTCTGTAAGTTGTATTTGCATGATACGAGACATCAGACTGATATTCTTCAGCAACCGAGGTAATGGACTATTGGGCTAGCCTCACCTCTTCTCATATTTTTTCCCGTTCTAACCTAATCTCGACCATGGAGAACACTTTTGCATTTGATCGATCCTTGGTTCGCCTCGCGTTGTCAACATTTACGTTAGAACAAATCTCCCGTACCGTGCGGTCCACTTTCGGTGCCCGGTGTATAATAACTTTCGATCATGCACCGGTTGTTGTTGTTTTTTACCACAATGTGTCGTTCTACCCGGAGGATTTAGAAAAGGCGTTCATCGTTTCGTCCTCAACAAACCACTTAAGCAGTGAGCAGACAGAATCCGGCCCGCAACGGTCGGTCTTGAGGGTCCGTCGCGACGGGAGGTTTGCTGTCTATGAGATCAAACGGGGCCGCGCAGACAGGCTGCGGGTCGGCTCGACGGCCATCTCGTGACGGCCAGGTTGCTTCTTGAGCAAAATTTGACGGAGACGGACCCGTCACCCGCCAGTGTTAATGCGTTTTCCCTGGAATTAAGGTGTGTTTTGGTCAGTGCGAACTGTTTTTTATTATTACTAATAATAATATTATAATTATTATGAACGACGGAGCGCTGATCGAAGAAGTACGAAAGTACAGTTTTATTTATGATCCCACGGACAAACGCCATCATGACCAGCGCTTGACCAAGAATGCATGGGAAGAAGTAGGAGACATTCTAAGCTGTTCAGGTAATAAACGCTTCTTTTCAATTTTTTAATGTATTAATGTTTAATAATACTTGAATGACTCCTATACGTAACTGTGTGGCGTGACTTGATTTAAAGACGGCCCGTCACTGGTGACAGGGCTGACTTCTGTGTGCGCGGATTGACCGTCCCGTCACCTACCAGCCCAGCCCGTGCGACGGGCCGGGCCAAGTGCTAAAATATAGGAAATGAACCACAAAATGCAATTTTTTATTGCTTTGTGTGTCCTAACAGGAACAGTGGTAGGCGAGATCATCAAGGATGTTGTAAATTTTTGTTTGAAAAACGAGGATGACACCACATGCAAAGACAAGCCCAAACCGTTACTCACACCTTTGGATGAAGATGATGAGGAGGAAGAAAGCGTTTATGGAGCAAAGGACGATGATGACAAAGAAATGCCCAAACCCCATGCCCCAGTTCCCCCTTATGACGGCAAGATTACAGATTGTGCCAAGCACAGGGATGATTGGCGAGTATCCATGTGTGCGTCCTCTTTGAAACAGAGGCCTGATAACGAAGCGCACTTACGTAGCCTTGCTGCAAGTGGCTATCTAAAAGGCTGGCTTGACTGGAGAAGAGTATACCAGCATTGGGTACTCTGATAGGGTATCTCTCAGATCCTGTTCTCTCCCTTGTTGCTGGCGCAATCAACAATCCCAAGTTTGCTAACAGGTATAGCACAAGACTGACTAACAATCGACATGATTACTCCTTGGATTTCCCTATCAAAACGAGGAAGCCGATCTTGGTTTATTCGGAATCAACTTTAAAGATGCCACCGCGCTTTGTTTCAGGGACCAACGTTGCCCCGTCAGCCCCGTGGGTACAACGAAGGATAATTCGGGACATTGAACGCTCCCTGTCTAGAGCGAGTGAGCGAACTGCGGAGCTCCAATCCCGCGTCGCGGCCAGATCATCTGTAGTTTAGTTTTAAGTTAAGCTAGATTTAAGACACAGCTGTGATATTTTTTAGTTCCTTTTTTCCCTTTTACAAAGGATATTTTTTTTTCAAAAAGTTTATCTGATCTGAAGTTTACATGACACAACCTTGCCCCATACCTTCTCACATCCGGATGCGTCAAAGATATCCAAAAATGGGGATTTCTTTGTATTTTGTTTTATCTGCAAATTTTGGTTTTTAAAAAATGGTTCTCATCTCCAAAGTCTTAGACATAAAAAGAACCTACTGAGTCCAAATCTTTTAGACATTCAAGATGATATTTTTATCGATTTATTACATTGTTCATTATGCGATCAGTGGTATATTGATGATCGTGATCATCTTCATAGTCAAAAACATATTTCTTTTCAAAAACATAAAATTAAGTCTGTTTCATCTTCATTTACTCCATTTGAGGTATTCCGATGTCAATCATGTCGTCGATGGTATGCCAATGGGGATGGACATACGGAAAAACTTAGACATAAAACTTTTCAAAATTACAAAGGTAAAGGTTTACCTTCTTCAAACAAAAAGACACAAGCACAAAAACCGATTGTGAAAATCATTTTTTGTGCAACGTGTAAAGAATGGTTTGAAGAGGGTTCTAACCATTACCAATCCTCAAATCATATTGACAAATGTTTCTTATTAAACGAACCCATTACTCTAATTGAATCTGCTCTAAAAAATCGCTTACGTACATATTTCTTGAAAAATTTTGATTTAAAACAGTTAGATTTAACAAAATACTTAAGAAGTGTTGAACCTCTTTTACAAAAGACTACTCGTGAGATACTTGAAGAATTTCACCCGATAAAAATTAATCTTCTCACACACTTACAATTTGTCAAACCGGAGGAAGATGGAATAAACCAAAGAATTACTTTTAAAACAAAAAATAAAACTGTGTACATGACAATTGATTTAAAACAAATTTTTAAGGGTCTATTTAATGAAATTTTGCAAGAGAATGAAGATTTTTATATGACAGGATCTGGTTGGGTTTTGGAAAAAATATTAGGTTCTGAATTCCGTGTAAATAGACTTTATAATCTTTCGAGGGGATCTAATTATTTTCCTTTACCATTTAACTCTAACTTTGTGATAAATGTAAAAATTGAAGACGAAAGGTGTTTCTTTTATGCGGTTATGGGTAAATTTCTCCGTGAAGACATTAAAAACAAGAATTCACCATCCGTTTACAAATCTTTACCAAAAGTTTATGATTTCTCCATGTTAGATTTTCCCGTTGGATTAGATCAAATTTAAAAATTTGAAAAGGCAAATAACATTTCTATTTCTGTTTTTACGTTTCGTTCAGTTCAAGAGGGTGAATAATATAAAAAAATATTAGTCAAAAGCAAAATTTTGGTAACGTGATATTCTCTCCTCTAAAAGTTACTGATCCTGAACAGGAAGATCATCGTGATCTACTTTATTTTACAAATGGGGAGGGATTATCTCATTATTGTTGGATTACTAGTCTTTCATCTCTTATTAGGAGTCAGCTAACTAGTTGTAAAAGAAAAATTTATTTGTGTAAAAAATGTTTCAAATTTTATCATAATCCAACTCGGTTATTAGAACACCAAAGACTTTGCAAAATCATCAGTAAAAATGCTTTTACTCATAGGTTTCCAACTGATCCTGTTTTAAAATTTACAAATATAGAAAAGGGGATGTATCACAATTATGTAGTTTATTGCGACTTTGAAAGTTACTTAAAAAAATTGAGTTTTGATGATACACCTAACACTTTTGCATACCAACATCATCTTCCCATGTCGTATGGATACTTAGTAGTTTCTCCCGATCCGAAATTCAATTCGAATACACCTAAAGTTTATCGAGGACCTCTCGCTCATCATCATTTTGTCAAAGAAATGATCAAGCTAGCAACCAAAATTTCTAAATGTTATAACGATAAAAACTCTCCTATTATTCTAACACCACAAGATAAAATTAAATTCGATAGGACCACTCATTGTCAGATTAGCGGAATAGATTTTAAGATAGCAAAAAAAGTCAGGGATCACAATCATCAATATACCCCTCGAGATATGTCTAATTATCGAATGACCTTATGTTCGGTTATGTTTCGGTTATTTTTCGAGAGCCGTTTGGATAGTCACTGGAGACAGTCACGCTAAGCGGAGCTCCACGAAAAGTGTGTAAAGTTGGTGAAAAAGCTGCTTGAAGAAATTGTTTCTAGGACTCAATCGATTCCCGAAGCAAAATACTGGCCTTTAATAGGTACGGATTGCTATTTTCGTTTTCGTGCGACGTTTTATTTCATTTTATCACGGTGTGTGTCTTTGGCCGTCTCACAATATTTCGCGTTGGACGAATTGGTGAGGAACTGCTTTATTTGTGTCTAATTTCGTGTAGTAGGTTTATAGTGTTTTCATTTTAAGTATTTTACATCACTTTCTTTTCTCATATTCGCTTATTTTTTAATGAAAAAAGTTTGTGACATTAATTAACGGTAAAGCACCATATGGTGACATCTCCACGTAGCCGCGTTGGCTCTTCAGTGTGACTGTACCCGAGTGACGCACACGGTAGATAAAGTGCATAGTGCGTGTATGCAAGGCGGGACCGGGTCAACGGTGCGAGCTGTTAAGCGGTAAAATTTGAAATTTTCAAATTTCCCGCCAAAACTTTAAAGGCCCCTACAGGGTGCAATTCTGTCAGGAGCCCACCGGAGGGGACTGATTCTTCCTGATCTTACACAGGGGCACACCTGTGCCAAATTTCAGATCAATCAGACAAAAAGTGATAAGAATAGGTTTTTTAATTTTTCGAACTTTTTCGGCGGGAAATTCGAATTTCCGAAATTCAAATTTCACCCGCGAATTTGGACTTAGAATTCTCCGAAGCGAAAAGCGTGGCAGAAAGTGAGTGTAGAGTGCGGGTCTAAGCCATGAGAAGAAGCAGGGGGGGGGGGCAACCCTCAACCCCCCCAACCCCCGCATGCCCACCCACCCCCTCCTCCCCCTGCAGACGAGACAACATACAGAAGCTGCGACTCCGGAGCGGCCAACGGTAATAATGCGACGATGTATCATAGTGTGAACGCCGGGAGTGACACCGCATCATTGAACTCGGCGAACTTCATTACAGGGATAGGTGGTTGTCCAAATTTCGCCAACTCGACTATGGTGGCGACTAACAACGGTAGCGGTAGCTACCTCACCGGAACGCAGAGCTCCGGAGTATTATATGGAACGGCCAGAGGGCAAAATATGCAGGCCTTCCTAGATGATGAGAGGGCTATTGCAGCCGCCGCGGCTGAAGGCCTCACTCTAGCCACCAGAGGGAGGGTACACGAGCAGATGGCACCCTTCAGGGCAAGGGCGCATAGCGACTCACGCCGCCAGAAATATGGAAGAATTCAATTCAATCCATAAGCTTGTCAACAATGACACTATCTCACCGACGGAACTCATTAAAAACAAGACGTATCCTCTTTTGAAATTAGAAAGAACGGACTCAAAATATGGAGATGCTACTATAGCATCAATATTAATTAAAAATGTGGTTAGAAAAGTATTTCTTCCAAAAGTTTACACGTCCAACTTATCAGATGAGGCTATAGAAAAGATCAACGATGAGGCTTACAACCTCAAATATTTGGGGCCGGAGGGAAAATCTCACAAATATGTACTGACTACCAAACCAAAGACAAAGAAAACATCTCAGAAGAAAGTAGAATCGGATGAAGAGGAAGAAAACCCGAAAAAGAAAAAGAAGGTTAGTAAGAAAGAGGAGTTGGATGAAGATGATGAAAAGGAAAAGAAAAAGAAAAAAATACTAAGAAACCTGTTCAGAAAAAAAAACCAAAATCTGTGAAAAAAGTTAAAGATTCTGAGTGTGAGGATGATGATGATGATGATGAGGAAGAGGAGGATGAGGAAGAAGAGATCCCTAAAAAAGAAAATAAAAAACAGAAAAAGTTACTTCCAAAACTGATAGAATCCGACGAGAGCGAATCTGATTAATTTTTATCTATCAATTTTTTTATACTATACTTTACTATTATAATTATTACTATACTTTATTTTTTCAGAGTGATGGTTTGAACACCGAGATCTCTATGTTCAATTGCAATTTCCATTTTAGATTATGAAAACATTAATTATTTACTTTTAACATGTAATTTTTCACCAAGCGTAAAGTTAGTTCTTCTTAGATTTCATGCAGAAAAAGCGTTTCAATTTTTCCTACATAGTGAACATCATACTTCCCTCATGTTTAGTCAACCTACTTCTCTTTATTGTTTGCTCCATAATCTTGAAAATCATCGTTGTAATGAGGATTGTTTTCAAAAGTTTCAAATTTTCTTGTCTCCGTTAGAGAACAAAATAGGTTTTTTTGATTTTTGATTTTATTTATTTATGCTTAAGTTGTTTATTCAAAAAAAAATATTCCCTTAATTTTTTAAACTGTTATATGCTAGGAATTAGAAGTATACTAATTCAGTCAATAACAGGTGAGAATATTCTATCATCAAGATTTTTTCCAGATATTAATTTATATTTAAGTTTTCAATAAACCGTTTGCTATTTAAATAGCAAAGAACTTTTCAAAAATGTGCTGGATATGTGAAAAATTACATTATATAGAGATTATTAACATGTTTATTGGAATCTGATATATTACATACCATTAGTTATTATATTTTATATTCACCAAATGAAACATCTTTTTAAAAAAAAAATTTACTAGCTTTTTATCGTTGTTTTGTATTAATAAACTTTATAGTATTCATTTCTGTTGTGTTTACTTTATTTCCCGAACCCTCACTCAAAAAATAAATTAATAATAACAGAAAGTTTCCCTAATCAATAATTCTGTCAACTATTAATTTCTCTTATTGGAAAATACGAGGGGAAAAAGGAGAAGATAAACTAATAAGAGAATTATAAGCATTCAAACTAATAAGCAGGATCGTTCCTCACACACGTCATATCCAAAAATGAGGATTTCATAGTCTATCGATGTCTTAATTCAAATGACTTCTTTTCAAAGGAAGACAGGTCATCGAATGCGTAACCTACGGAGAAGAAATCTGATTTCGCGATTTCTGCAATTTATCTGACTGAACGCGAAAACAGAATTGATTCAGAAGATAATAATAACATGGTAGGAAGTTGTGAACGTAAGGATACCATATCCGCAGGATCGTTCCTCACACACGTCATATCCAAAAATGAGGATTTCATAGTCTATCGATGTCTTAATTAAAATGACTTCTTTTCAAAGGAAGACAGGTCATCGAATGCGTAACCTACGGAGAAGAAATCTGATTTCGCGATTTCTGCAATCTATCTGACTGAACGCGAAAACAGAATTGATTCAGAAGATAATAATAAAATGGTAGGAAGTTGTGAACGTAAGGATACGACCATATCCGCAGGATCGTTCCTCACACACGTCATATCCAAAAATGAGGATTTCATAGTCTATCGATGTCTTAATTAAAAGGACTTCTTTTCAAAGGAAGACAGGTCATCGAATGCGTAACCTACGGAGAAGAAATTTGATTTCGCGATTTCCGCAATCTATCTGACTGAACGCGAAAACAGAATTGATTCAGAGGATAATAATAAAATGGTAGGAAGTTGTGAACGTAGGGATGCCATATCCGCAGGATTGGGAAGGCCCGCGAAACAGGCAAAAAAGGGAGAAACCGAGACCCAGTATAAGGAAAAAAATTTGACTGGTAATGGTGAAAGAATAAATTCTCTGTCTAAACACGGATGAGAACGATTCAAGATTCTCCCAATCATAAACCAGAATAAGGACTCCAACAAAAGATCTGACTTCTCGCTTTCCATAAAACGGGCGCAGAATGATTGTGAAAAGGAAACAGCTCCTGAAATGAATCGAAAGACTCGTGTCAAAGCCGCCCCGTCATGGGAGCATTCCAGCCATCAGAGTAGCTCCTCCTTTGATGTCTCAATCAGTAGGAAGGAGCACGGTTCCAGCATGTCAAGGAATACTCTCAAAAGTACAAATATGAAATACGCGCAGAAAGTCCAAATCATCGAACGGAAAGGAACACATTTTGATAATCCCAGTGTGAGAGTGGCCCAGGGACCTGGTACCCAAGTCAGAGGAGCATTCCAGCCATCAGAGTAGCTCCTTCTTTGAGGTCTCAAGTAGTGGGAAGGAGCAAGGTTCCAGCATGTCAAGGAATACTCTCAAAAGTGCAAATATGAAAGACGCGCAGAGAGTCCAAAAAATCGAACGGAAAGGAACACATTTTGATAATCCCAGTGTGAGTAGAATCTTGACGTAAAAGATCTTCTTCGTCAATCGCTTGTGGGTGTGATCCCGGAATGCTATAGTTTTCATTATCACGGCAGGGAGTTGAATCTTTTTTACCGTCGGAGTCGATTGCCGCAATTCGGGCAATATTTGGAGAGTGCGTGTCGTGCCGGCGAAGGTGGTGTAATTAAGGAGGTGTAATTACCGAACTACCTTCGTTCTTTCCTATGCAGATCCACACCTCATGACGATAACATGGCTGTCCGTTTCTCATCTGAGCAGTCAAGCGATAGGAAATTAGCAACAAATAAAAATCATCTAGTTTTAAGAAATTCACCTTGAGTCGCCACAAAACAAAATCATCAAAAGAAAAGTTAGCAATGCTACGTAGTCAGCACGTGAGTTCGCGTAGTCGGGCTCCACCAGGTGTAATTTCCGAGGGTAACATGGATACTGCGAGTGGTGTCGAATTACCTAAGGAAAATTAGGAAAATCGTCAACACCAGGGAGAATCTCAGTTTTTGCCCCAAAAAGGATGTGATGTTTATGAAAGTGGCTGAGCCAAAAAGGAAGCAGCAGCAACAGACGTAAAATCGAGAAACTTGAACACACATTCAAATGAATGGTGCGTGTTCCCGCCACAGCGGATCACCTCCTAAACAGACGGTTGCAAAGGAAGGACCACCTAAAAGGTTAGAAACAAGCTCAGGAGTTATAAACATTTTGAGTCAGAATTCGCTTGGACCAACAGTTTGGTTCAGAAATAAGTACATTACTGTATTGACCGCTGATCTTTCTCCTTATTTTACATCCCTGTACCTCTCCCTGGTGAATATCCTCTACCCCAATACCAGACGCCTTCCGAACGCCATGATAACAGAAGCCCAATTTGTGCTTGTGTGTCGTTATTTGTTGAAATCACGTATCGACCATGTATATTCGAAAGTTTCAGGACGAAGAGTAGATGGAAGAATCGTTATGCCAAAAGAAGTTTACATGCCAAAGGCGCTGTCCGACTTAATCAATGGTGTAGGATTCATCACCGCACAAGGAGGCTGCTTAAAGCTGTGCCCAAAACCGGAGCCCAACCCACAAGAAGCTGCTCAAAGACTTGGAACCCTAGTGACCTACGAAAACTTGGAGAATTTCTCCCTGTTAATAGAGGCCTGCACTTACAGGAACTTGATTCAGAGTGGATTATTAAGCTCTGTAACGTTAGAAACCGCTTGGTGGATGCTATCCGCCCGGAAGATTGACGACCCCTCCACAGTTGCTGATGGAGATGAAGAGGACGTGAAAATCCTATCTTGTTTAAAAGAGTTCACACCCGCTGATGCTGTATATTGTGCTCTTGCTCAAAGGCAGAACACCGGTATCGAAGAGGGAATCGACATTGGAATGAAATACACTGGAGATGACATCTTTGGAATCCCTTCACTTAGATCAATTTATAATGTTAGAGCCTAATGTATTATAACTGATTGTAACTAACCCCTTTTTATCTGTTTTGAACATTTGTATATTTGTTTTATTAATAAACGGAAAATAGGGTACGTCGAGAGACACCATCTCGACAAACCCGAATGTTTGCCGATGGTATACCACAGGGTAATTCCGGCGCGACCTTGGCTTCTGGAGCCACATGATTCTCTCCTATTAATTATCTACTCTCTTTGTTAAAATTCTCTTGCTCCCTTTTTTATACTTTTATATCGTGTTATGAACTGGTCTTTTATATGTCTCTACCTTGTACTTCTGTATTCTTTTTAATAAAGGTCTAAATGCTAAAAAAAAAAAAAAAAATCGTCAGGGCCGCCGATTATTACAAGTTTTGCGAACCCCTGCTAGACACCAACGACCCTGAACTGTTCTGGGAGCAGTTCGAAGCTTGGCAAGATCGCCGATGATGTCATCTTGAACGTGCGGCCGCCCTCGCCTTGGTAGAACGGCGTCGACAAGACCGCGCTGCCACCACCGCCGCTCGCCGACGACGAGAGAAGAACGCGAAAGCGAACGGCGTCGCCACCGCTCTAATCTCGTCGAAGAACGCCGGCAAGACACTGTGCAGTGGGTCCCCCCTCCGTCTCCCCAAATTCAAATTTTCCCGCCGTTGGGTTCTGGGCGTCTGCGCGTGAGCAGACAGATTCCTGTCTGTTCCTGCGCAGACCCCAAGCCGGCATTCAAGTTTTTGCTGTTCGCTCTTTCGGATCGTTTCCGTTCGTTTTCCATCCTCGGACCCTTTCATTTTCTTAAAAGATGTGAGTACATTATTGTGAGTTGGTCCCCTTTAGGGGCCAACTATGTCGTTTCTTTTTTTTTGAGCTTCCGCTCCGGCCAGCTCGCGGGTGATTGCTTTTTCTTTTTAGTTTGATCTCCAGTCCATTTCGTGTTCGCTTAAGCCCCACGGCATGGCCATCTCATATACCTACGTGTTCATTATTGTGTTGACCTTTTCCTGTTTCCTGTTCTTCATTTGTCTATAGTACGGCCAGCCGGACCCGTACAACACCTCCCGCTCGAGGCAGCCCCACCTCGTCAGGTCACGCACCCTGCGGTGCGTTTGGTGCTACCGCGAGCATATTTCCTTGTCGTGCCCAAAACTCCTGGCCTTGGCCCCGGCAGATCGACTTCAGCTTGTGGAGTCGCATGACAGGTACCCCAACTGCCTAGGGACTCATCGGGCAAGCCGCTGCCAGTATTCGAAGAAGAGCCGCTTTTGCCGAGAACGGCATCACTCGATCCTCCACCATGCCTTCTCCACGGCAGACTTTCGCTCGCCGGCCACGGACCTGTTGACCAGACAGTCGAGCCCGGGTCCATCCGCTCCCGAGAGGCGCCGACCAAAGTCCGTGCGCTTCGCCGAGCCCATCGCCTCCGTCATGGACGGCTTGGAAGCCGACGTTACAGTTCCAGTGTTCCAAGCACGTCTCCTATACCGCCGTCAGCGACTGTCCACCGACTGGGACAAGCCCAGCGCAATCGTGACCCCTGACGCGGTCTACGAGATCTTGTAGATCTTGTAGACTACCCATGGCTCCGCCAGGCTTAGCCTGCTTTACCGCCGCTCCTAGAGCGCTTTTCCGCAGCTTTTCAAGCTCCTTCTACGTACTTGGACCTTTCTCCGCCTGGGGATGTTTCATCTTTCCGTTTTCGATGAGTGATGTTTACACAGCCTGTCTATCTGATGATTGTAATAGTGTTTTCTGTTGGATTTTAGGTGGACGCCGAAAAATACGTGCTTATCTTGAGAATACGAAGCAGAATCGAAGAGCTTGAACACAAGTTCCTGGTAAAAAAACCCCGGGGTTGGTCGCGAGTATCCAAATGGACAACGATTTTAACAGAGAACATTAATGATGACAGGCTAAAGAGGCAGCCGGAGTTGCAGGATTTCCGGGACTCTATCACAGACAAAGATTTACTTATCCATGTTATCCACGAACTGTACGGAGATTTTAGCGATGCCACCGCGCATAACGTAAAATATACCATGAAATCCGATAAGGTATCGATCGAAGAAATGCTTGTTAATGTCGGTATTCTCCCCGACGACCGGAAAGTTGAAGCAATACATATACTCCTTCAACCAATAAAAAATAGAAGGGTGAAGATGATGTCAGAGTGAAGTGTGATATCCACAATTTTACAAGGAAACCTACCTATTCACTATGCTAATAGGAAATAGTATATAAATTTTCTTTTTTTCCAGTATTTCGATTTCTTTTTCTTAAATTTTTATTACATATAATATAGTGTCAATCGAGTAAAGAGTTGTATCGATATACAGGGTTATTCAAAAGTTACACACCACTGGCCATAACTTTAGTTCACGCGAAGGACGCCACAAACCGCAAATCGATATCGAACTAAAATTATAGCCAGTGGTGCGTAACTTTTGAATAACCCTGTATTCAAAATGATTCAAGATGCAGAATATCACCAGTCGATTTGACCAAGATTGCCAGTCATTTCATTCAGCTATCTGGCAACGCAACACAATGAACCAGTGTGTTGTGTTCTTCCTTATCCGTGGTAAGGCTGGGGCCTTTCTGGACCTAGGTCAGGATTCTAACGAAAATGTAAGTAATATTCCCTTAAACATATTGTTTTATAATTGTATAAGCCCCGAGGAATATTTTTTGACTGTTGAGGCTAGCATTCTGTGTCTGGAACCCTTTGAACTCCGCAGCTGCCTGATAAAAATAGCACGACGATGACGAAGGGTATTTCATATGTAGATGCAGAATATCACCAGTCGATTTGACCAAGATTGCCAGTCATTTCATTCAGCTATCTGGCAACGCAACGCAATGAACCAGTGTGTTGTGTTCTTCCTTATCCGTGGTACGGCTGGGGCCTTTCTGGACCTAGGTCAGGATTCTAACGAAAATGTAAGTATACCTTATTTTTCAAACATCCACCTGATCAGTATTCTTGAACGATACCGGGAAGATACTAACACAACCCTTTACCGTGATAACTTCTTATCTATAGGAGATCCACGATTGACAAGGAATTTGATCAAAACTTTCCTCTTCAAAGTGTTAGCATTTTATAATGATAACGAATCGATTGAAGAATCGCATGTCATTTATTAAACCAAGTAAATTTCCCAAAATTTTCCAATACCTCAGACAATATGAGTGAACAACTCAAAGTAGAAATTTCTAGCATGCAACAAATCCTCCTCGCTCAACAAGTGGAAATTGAAAGACTAAAAAAAAGAGGCCCCTGTAATTAATCTTGAGCATTTTCAGCAAATTCTTGTCTCGCAACAAGATGATGTTGAAAAAAGAAAAAAATCAGACCTATCCTATCGTTTAGCAGGAAGCGATATTAAAGCCATTCCTGTTTTAAATCAAGATCCTCAACTTCTGCCCCATTTTGTAAAAATTTGTGAAAAACTCGTCAAAGATTTTTATATCACCAACGATGAAAATCATATTCAAAATACTAGATTAATCAGAGGAATCTAAATTAAATTAACTCGTCTTCTATTGCAGATCGACGGATAAATTGTCCCCGGTGTTAATCATATGTTCACATGTTTTAGCTTCGAGTTTAGTATTTATACTTTCTATTTCTATACCTGCAACAAATGATTTTTTTTAAAAGCAATCTGTATAAATACAAACCAAAACTCGCGCGTGGACAGACGAATAGCAGAGGCTACCAGAGAAAAGATACCTCCAGAACACAAAACAAAAAAAATCAAGGTTCCTGCTTAAAAGAGGAACAAACCAAGTCCGATTACATCAAAGCGATATGATATAAATTCTAAAACGATTCGAACGAAAAAGGCGGTAGTGTGAAAAAATCTCGCAAAACTTGGTTGATTAGTGTTAAGATTGTTTTTATTTATTTTAAGTTTTTTTCTAGCCCGCGTTAGGAGGCCGAAGCAATGAGCGTGGCGCAGATTGTTAAAAATAGGTCACTTTAGACCAACGCTTGGCATCAATGTGTCTAGTGCGCCAACCCAAGAAATGCTGATGCCACACTTATGGCGTCGCCTGTTTTCTCACTTTCCGTCGGAGTTTAGTCATGTACGCTTTCTCTCATAGTGATCAACTTGTGATGAATAATAAATCGAGAAATACATTTCCAATTCCGTCTTGGTTGATTTGACCAAAAATCAAGTAGTTTTAACAGATTATAGGACAGCATTTTGAAGTGCGCATTTTTCGAATAATTGAACAATTTTTTTACACAAGAAAAAAAACAAAAAAAAGTTCGAGATGGACATATTTGACTGGTTCAACGACAAGGAGGTCACCGTGACAAACGAAATGAATGCGCACGATATTACATGCTACGCGTTGATTGGTGTGCTTATACTTGTGGTAATTCTGTTTATTGTGTATCACAAGTGCAAAAAGCTACACAAAGCTGATCTTGCGCTGAACGAAGAAATTACGGAGCTACGAGAGATCATGCGCAACTGCTAAAAGTGTTACTGAACCTTCGGGCGCATACTTTGCCAATTAATAATAATAACTAGTCTAATTATTAGTCTCTCTAGACTAACCAGCACTCGCTAGGTGTATCATTCCTCTTGTCAAGAAGAATGCAAGTCGTTCCGAAAAATGGCTCGCTTTTACCCAGACGTGCCAAATCTGAATAATGACATGCCTTTGGTGCAACACTCCTCTAATCCTTACCATCCTTTGAACAATCCTAACCATAAACCGACAATTGTCTCCGCGCTAGCGACTCCGAGTGATGACGTTTCCGTAAGCGCAAAGACGATCAAAGGTAATAGTTAGAGATAAAAAATTAAATATGAAATGAAGCTTGATAATGCTGAAAGACATTTGAATGGAGCCAATCCCCAGGTGAAGATGTGGTCAGAGTTGAGAAAACATCTCCTCTGGTTTGTCTTCGCCTGGCTAGTTATTGCTGTTTTCTCCGACACTGACCAGATGGCTGATTGGATGGCTGGTCACCATCTCTGCGACATCATTGGTCATAAGGCGACCATTCGTGTACATGGTTCAATGAAATGGGATAATGCTCTAGGGAAGTTCTATGTCTTTAAAACTCACATATTCAACGAAACTAGTCAAGACAGGACGATTCTTTGCACAACCAGATGTGTACCAGAAGGTGGGTATGCCCCCATTAACGCTACATGGTTGGAGACGGCTAACTATCTGACAACTCGACTGTTCATTTGGAATCATACTCCAATCGTGTGTTTGGCGTGCATGTTGAGTTTTGTTGCCTGCTTTCTTGCTTTGAAGAGTGCTGATGCGACTAAACGAGTTTTCTTGGGGGAGAAGATCGAATCTACCTTGGTGCTAAAGGCTATTAGAGAGGGTGAAGATATCAAAGGTAAGAAGTCAGATTATACTTCTAAAGACGGTAAAATCCATCATGAAGGGAGTAAACCGCTCTCCTCTCGGAAGCCAAAGGCATTGTCAACTACTGCTACTTTGGACAATAATGAGCCCATGATGGCAGAGGCTTTTTCCACTTTCAGCATTGCTGCAATACAGGAGGTACCTAAGGATAAGGTCATTTATAATGATTATTCCGATTTTTTTCCCCCATTGATGCTGTGTTTTGACTTTGCCCGGAAGTGGCGACCACAGCCCATGAAACAATACTAGTCAAAGTGAACGATCCATTAATCCCTGCTATCACAGTTAAGTTCATCAAAAAACACCTATTGAAAGATATTGGAAACGTCTCTATCAAAATGAGGGATGCCTCTGATCGCCTTCATAAGTGCCATGAACTACCTACAGACATTGACATTTTTCTTCTTTCTCTAATAATGAAAATTCGAAAAAGAGCTGTGAGGCAAAAACGCCAGATCACACGAAAAAGTTGTTGTTTTGGAACTTCTTACAATAAAAATAATTTGTTAAATGTGACCATTTGATTAGAAATACAAAATTCAGAAAGTTTTGGTGTGTTACCAAATGTCCAGTATTTGAACCTCCACATTGAGGAAATACCTTCCCAAACCTAAAAAAATAATCTTGTCCCGTCTTCTAATGTGAGTAACATTACCTGAGTATGGTATAGTCTTACAATTAATCATTTTTTTTCTTCAAGAGCAGCTAGTAATGGTGCGATTTTCACTGCAACAGATTTATCTGCTTTGGCTTGAATGAACCGCAATGATTCTCGATCACGCTGAGCAAAAGCCAGTTTTGCTGCTTCCTCATGCATCCTGAACAAGAAAAAATTTGATTAAGCGCTACACATTTTGGGGATGATTCATGTTTTAAAGACAGTTCATAACAACAGAAAATGACACCAAAGAGTATGTCAATAGCCAATCTCCTGTGACAATGCAGACTTCCTGTCATACTTTATTTTCTTCTTTGGGAAGCTGATCGATGGAACTCCTTGAATATTTCCTTGATTTTTCTTTTGTCAGCAGAATATACTGCGTGAGTATCAGGCTAACAGTTGGCTTGTTTCTCTTTGAAAAAAAAAATAAGAGCAAAAATTTTGAGACATCAAAAGAGAGATATGTGGTTTTGCATTTTGGTCATTGATGTGGAATTTCTCTCAAGGTGGAAACGGATTTTGGAGCTGAGGAAATGGATTTTCAGGGGAGTGGGGGGGGGGGGGATTTTTATCTAGACAAAGTGATACGGTGTTTTGCAGCCGATTGTGCACTACATGGTGAAATATTTGGCTAGAGGTGTTCCAGCTTCGTTTGAACAAATTTTTGACATGCACCACAAAAGTAAGTGTTACTTCTCCGCAGTGGAAATTTTTTTAAAGAATCAAACAAACTCATTGTTTTCCTTTTGTCAAAAACCATCAAAAACAAATTTTTGTAAGCCAATCTTTCCTGGAATTGGCTGGCTTGCCAAATTTGTGTAATTTATATTGGCTAATACAGTTTAAGAAAGATAGGCATTGCTATTTTCTGCTGAACCAAGTTCCTTCCACTTGGAGGTCTTACATCAAACTATGAATGAGTGATGTAAACCCAAAAGGCTTTTGTGAGAGTAAGTTGAGCAAACACGTTTTGATGATTCTTACCCTAGCTTGATATAATATTTCACTTTATTCTCCTCTTTAATTCGACTAAAATACTTTTGGGCTTCTTCAGGTTTTCCACGTTCCAGACAGACATCGACAAAAGGCTGAAAGAAGAAAATCAGTGATCAGTTGAGAGGGAAGGTACATACTTAGGCAATAAGGAATACTGCTAAATGAATTTTTATACAGTGCCTATTTTTTTAAAAAAAAGGATGAGTTTGTTCAGGGTGTCTACAGATATCAGATCATTAAAATTATTTGCTTCTCCTTACTTTTGCAAAAATTTCTATTAAGGGAATTTCTGAAAATCTTTGCTTCTCCTATACTTTATTCTTGATTTTTCTTCAAATGAAACGCTTCTTTAACTGTATAAAGGATAGAATTCTTTTCAGAGACACTCATTCAACATTCAACAAATGCTACCGTTGATCTTCAATATTTAGCGATGGGGGAAACATACAGATCTGAGGTTTTCTTTAAAAATTAAGAAAAGCATGGTTAGCTATAGCTTTAAGCAGCAAACACAAAATTCTGAGAAATTCGGATTCAGAGAATGGAAAATGGAGGTGATAGAAATTTGAGCAAAAATGACCCAAAACACAAAGCATTGAACTACCGGCACTTACACAGCACATCCTTACATTTTCTATACTCCTGTTCAAACTTCTCAAAAACTGTGCTTATTCAATGTGTCTGGACTTTTTCTGGGAAGTAGACACCCAATTTCTGGAAAACTAAGGAATATTCCCTTAAAATTGCATGTAGTGTGCAGTGTAGGGGACAATTTCAGGAAACGAATGCTTACTANGCTGCAAACCCCCAACCAGGGATGCGCAGCTGGTTTTTCAAGTTGGGACAAGCACAACTCTACTTCCTCGGACGCCCCTGGCGATGTTTTGGCCACGAGGATGCCCAGCCACTTGCTCGGGTACCGCGGGGTCGCCAGCCCTCGAAAGGGCCTCCCGTACGACATTGAGGTCGCCCCTGAGGTTCCCTGGTTATTATTATTATTATTATTTTTCCTTAGTATGATGTTGGCAGTTGTAAAATGATAGCTACCTCAGAGCTTTAAAAAAAAAAAAATCTACAAGAAAATAGTCTGGTACAGCCAATATCTTTTTGTTGATGTAAAAGAATAACAGAAAAACAGGGAATACAAATTTTTTCTGCACACATAGCATCTTGAATCATAAAAATAATGAACAAACTTGTAAACTGTCTATGAAAACATATAAAACTTTTACATCTTTTTTCAAGACATTCCATAAACTGAAATTAATCTACAAGGTGTCTCAAATCAATTGGTGAAAACTTAAGGGATCAATTCTTTAGACGGAAATGTCTAAAGAAAAGACAAGCAAAGAAAGGTGGTAGAGGAGGAAGAAGGGATTACAAACCTCAAAACCAATGGGTGGTTTTTTGGACTTCGAAAAATTTTCTAAGTCTCTCCACTGATCATTGGCTGCCAGGGTCATTATTCGCAGCCACCAATACCTGTAATAATTATTTCAAAGTCAAAATTAATCTTATTCATTCTAGGGGAAAAAAATTAATTCAGGGGATCAAGGTTCATAAAGAGCTTATAAACCTCCACTGATGCTCCTTCGTCGAAGATTACTCCTTATACTTTTTTCTTTCCTAGACAGATGTGTCCACAAGAATAGGCTACTATTAAACAGAAATACATCCTCTTCTTCATTAAAGATGAGTATTAGTGATACTATGGTTCAAGCAACCTCCAGAATAAAAAATCAAGTCCAGCATTTTCATTTTATGCACAGATATTATATTTGAGAGGAAAATATTCAATAAATTTTCGGAAACTTTTCCTTTCCAGCATTGTAAAATCATGAAAGAAATATAGTAAAAGTTTCAACGAATTCTATTTATTTGCTTTAGTTATCATTGATGAAACATTAGAGGAGATTCTGAGACACTGCAACCAAGAAATGCCCTTCCTGCGCCCAGCGCTTCAGTTGAAACGATGATTCTAGTTTACAGTCAAGCCTTACTAAAATGGAGGACATCAGGACCAAGGGTTCATTCCGACTTGACAGGGTTTCCAAGTTAAATGGACTTCATATTGGCAAGACGAAAAAACAAGACACAGCCGTTGACACCGAGTTAGCGGGGTTTCCGACTTAAGCGGGTTCTGACTTAGTAAGGTTTGCCTGTAGTTAATTAACTGATTTGCTTCATGACCGAGAAATAATTAATGTATTTTGCAGAGAAGAAAAAAAAATAATGGCCACTAACCTTTTGTCAGGAACTTTATATTCACTCCTAAGTTTATCAGCCAGCTTGACTTCTCCTATTTCTAGAAGAGTCTTGATCGTATCGTGTAATGATAAATTGACAAAACCTCTCTTAAAATTCTCTTCGAGACTTTTCTGGTGGTTCAGAAGTCGCAGCTGCTCATCACAAAGAGCTGCGTTCAGATCATTTTTACCGCGCTTATACGCTTCTTGAGCAGATACTAGCACAACCTGCTTTGCAAGATCATTCTATAGAAAGAAGAGGAAGGAAAAAAAGATTAGAAATGTTGTAATGTTACTTTGCTTTAAGGTAATTCCCTTTAATTCTGTTTGATAACTTGAAATATTATTTTTTAGCAACCATACTTTGCAAATGCTTTGGCAATGTTATGAGAAATAATGCGAAAAACAAGAAAGGAGGGATTTAGGCATGGATGGATGGCAAGCATGGATTAGTGAAAAACTGATAGATTTAGATGATTTAGTCCAATTATTTCAGAAGATGCCAATAAAGAAAAAAATCAATCTATTGATATGAAATTAATATTCCTTGAGTGACTTAGAAACAGTGTTAGAAACTCACAGGCGCCAACGTACCAAATGCGCCTAAGAAACCGGTCATGGCGCCTAGAAACTGAAGGCTTTGCACCAACGTGGCCCCTAAAAATTGCCTTCCCCCTTCTCTCAAAAAAAATTCTAATTTTTTTGTTTGGTTATTTTTGTGAAATGCTTGGCACCAGATTCTAACTTTCCACTCAATGCACCTTGATATGTAGGCAAGAAGTCAATTTGGTCCCTAAAAAATCTTTAATGGCCCCTAAAAATTGACCTTCATGGGCCACATGGCTCCTGAAACTCAAAGATGAGTTTCGAACACTGCTTAGAAAATACCTACATGAACTACTTGAAGTCGAGTACCGTATAGCTCCGCAGATAAGACGCCCCTGCAGATAAGACGCACCCCGGATTTTGAGGGGGCAAAAAAAGAAAAAAATAAATACTCGCGTATAAGACGCGGTTTTTGATGGAAAAATGCAAAGGAGAAGAAAGAAATAACAAACAACATTCCTGGGAAAAATCTCTTGATTTCCAAATTTATTTTCTAAAATTTACATTAAAGAGGATCATTGACGGTTTCAGTCGCTCTCCGCCTCGCACTCCGTGTCATACTCATCATCGCTTGACTCGCCGGTAGCCACTGACTCAGCGTCGGAGTCGGAACTGGGATCGGCATCGGCATGCTCCCCTCCTCCAGTCACACTCGGTTGCGCAAGGTCGCTGTCGTCATCACCGGCACCTGCTATTGCACTCGGCTCCTCGTTATCAGCGGCAGCGTGGAGTTGATACTCCTCCTCCCATAACATGTCATCCTCAGTCCCATCCATGGCGTTGCTTATGCAGCATTTCTTAAAAGCTTTCTCGATGAGTGGCTGAGGTATGAGGTTCCATGCTCGTTCAACCCAATTGACGATCGTGAGGAGGGATGGCTTCTTTAGTCGGCCAGAAGCTGTATAATCGTGCACCTCTTTCACCATATAATCGGCCCAAAAGTCTTGTAGGTGTTTCTTAAAGGGCTTATTGACCGAAACATCCAGCGGCTGTAACATCTTAGTCATACCTCCAGGGATGATGACTAGATCGGATTTGTGACCTTTGAGCCGATCTTTGACATTTTCGGTCAGATGCCCTTTGTAACTATCAAGCACAATCATGGAGGGTAGCCTTAAAAGTGCTCCCGGCCTCTTCTCCCAAACTAATTTCACCCACTCCTCAACAAGCTCGTTATGCATCCATCCTTTTTCATTTGCGCGGACAATGACGGTTCTCGGAAAAATGACGTTTTTGGGCAGAGTTTTCCGCTTGAAAATGATGTAGGGGGGAAGCCTACGCCCATCAGCCGTAGCAGCTAACATGACGGTGCAGCGTTGTTTTTCCCCGCCGCTTGTCTTTACGGAGACGCTCTTCGCACCTTTTTTGTCGACAGTCGTACTAGACGGCATGTCAAAGTAGACAGGAGTCTGGTCTGCGTTCCCAATCTGTGATAAGATGTACTTGTTTTCCTTACGCTTCTTAATCACATACTTTTGAAACTCAAGGAGTTTATCCTCAAATTCAGCCGGCAATTTTTGACACATGGTCGTTCGTCGCCTCACACTAAAACCCTGTCGTTTGAAAAAGCGATAAAGCCAACCTCGGCTAGCCTTAAACTGTACATCTGGGCATACTTCTCTCTTGAGCCTCATAGCATGAATACGGCTCATGGCGCAGGAAATGGAATGACCTTTTGCTCTGTGCTCCAATATATACTCACTTAATTTTTCCTCCAGCTCAACGAATTTGGGGTTTCCCTTGCGAAAAGCTCTTCTCTGGTTATTCGTCTTTTTTAATTGTAGTTTTTGCAATTTCCATTTTCGGATGAGACACTCATTGATTCCTAAACGGTCTGCAGCTTTGCGATTGGATTTGAGTTCCTCGGACAACCGGATGGCTTTAAATTTTTCACCCGCGGTGTGCGGATGCCGTCTATTAACCATGGTTAATTAATAATTCGCATTCACAGCAATAAATACAATCAAAAACCAAAGATCAAAGATCGCGTCGTTTAACCACCGGAAACGTAAACAATGATAAGGGATGATTAGGTAAACAAAGGAATGAAGCCTAATTTGCATAGGTTAATAAAAGAAAGGGAGGGTGTCAACACCTAATGAGGCGTGAAATCACGCCGATTGTTTGAATTAAGACCCGCGGTCATCGTCCCAACCCCACCCCCTACTGTACCCTTTCTCAAAGCAGCAGCGTCGAGTTTGAAAAGAGGGAAAGGCAGAGCCATTGATACGAAAAAAGAATTAAAGCAAAAAGGATCTTTCCTCAAAGGAAGCTCAAATCTTTAAGAAAGGGAGATTAAAATTGCGATAACAGCGGGGATTGAGTGGGCGATTGACATGTCTTCCGCTGCGCCGCGCCAGCGCTGCATGCGGCGCGTGCCGAAAATGCAGTGAGCCATTGACCTTGTCAACAGGTGGCCACTTTCGATTGTTCGATGGCGATGAATCGAAGGAGACGCGGCCTATTTCCTGACGCTTCCCCCCACCATGGGCCAGATTCAATTCTAGCTCTGGTCAGATTGCGAGTCGAAAAAGGTGTTTACGTTCGCGGTTTTGCAAAGAAGGCATGCGTTGGGCAATTTATGCTTTGTTTGCACTCCTTCAAAAGCAAAAAAAGAGTGTCGGTTGGCAGGAATGGGTCACTATCGTTCAGTTAGACTCAGACCAGTGTGTTTATAGAGATAAGAGGATGGTACGCGTTGGGGTTGTGAGATATAGCAAGGAGGGGCCAGGGGGAACGATTATCTGCTTAGGCGCGCCTGTGAGGTATGCAATTTGCACGAGTTTCGCGTATAAGACGCACCCCCGATTTTGGGCGCTTAAAATGGGGAAAAAAGTGCGTCTTATCTGCGGAGCTATACGGTAATTCAAAAAGTACATGCACTGATTGAAGGCTCGTAATATAGAAAATAAACGGACTAATTGAAGTCGAGTAATTTGGAAAATACAATTACATGGATGGGTTGAAGTCAGCTTAAAAAGAGGAGAAAAATAGCTAACCTTTGGATTATAGACATCTCGTATGTGACATGCAGCTTGTTCCAGATGATCGTCCTCTTGTAAATAAATATCTCTCAAGGCATCCTTGTTGTGCTCCTTACAATACTTCAGATACAGTGCTTGCGCGAGAGGAAATTTTCGAATCTCCATCTGCAAACAAAAAAAGCCGGCTATTTGAATAAAACACAATTCATACATCACATGTCACTCAGTGCTGGTCAACTTCTGAAAAATCAAACCCTTTGCTTTTGACTAGACAAAATCAATTCGTACAGAACTCAGTCATTACGAGGACCCTAAAATTTTATTGATTAGGTAAATAAACTGTTAGAAAGAAAAGGAATAAGCGGTAGATCGTTCCACTGCAAATCGTTATTGTAATGGAGAAAATGCGATCCTTTATTTTGAAATTTATATTCTTCTGATTATTCTTAGAGATGGTCCGTAGAAAGGAGCTAAAGCAATTGCAACTTATCAAAATGGACAAAAAGTTTCAAGACTGAAAAAGCTTCATATTAAGCTGATATATGGTAATAAAGACTGCAGAAGATAATTCAGGAGATTTTAAGCTATAGACCAGAACCGACTATTTGACATCAATAAAATTGGAAGAACTCAAGAATTGAATTTCTGATTGAAATTTTGATTTCTGGTGTTTTTCAAACTCTGGAACAAAAACCAGCGATAAAAAAAAAAACGCAAAACGAGTTTGAAAAAGAAAAAAAAGAAAAACAATAAAATTATATTGTAGACTGAGATACTTGACTATAGGGGCTTATACTGCCATCTATGAGGGAAAATTACACACAAAAAAGTTTGGTGGTCTTCAAGGTGAGCCGAAATTCAATATTTTTTACTCTGACAAGGAACTCAGATGTTCTGTCTCGTTAATCCCCCCCCCTCCTCGCCCAGATTTTGCCTATTGAAGATCCTTAATCTCTGGATCTACTTAAAATCAAATTTGTGAATTTACACATGGAAAAACTAAAGATCCTGAGCCTAGGCTTGCCACAAATCCTTTAGGAGCCGGAATCACAAGTTAACATAAACATCCCAAAACTTGTACTTCATACAAGGTATGCCATACACAATAATATTTTTAGGCTCTAATGAGATAGACAACATGCTTGGGCTCGTAAACATACCTGCAATTCTCTAAGAGAACTCATATTATCACGAAGATGCAGCAAAACAGTGTAGACTAGATCTGTATTTCCACTGGAGATAGCTTTTTGAAGGGCAGTTCGGTCTTGTCCTAGGCGTAAGAGGAGAGGAACCTGAAGCGATGCTCTCGGCTCATAATCTAAAAGCTAGTAACAAGATATTCAGGTAAATTTTGGTTTCAGCGAATAGAACACAAAAATATATGACAGGTTGAAATCCAAAATACAATACTTTGGTAGGAATCAATCAAATGGGGAGGAGGATGCAACAGGCAATGTAACAGGAAATTTTCTTGTTAAAAATGTTTCGATTCATAGAAGAATGCTTCAATTGACACAAGTTCAGCAGTCGGGGAACACAAATATCACACTGGAGACCAAGTGACATGTATTGAAAAATCTACAGAGTTTAAACCTACTACCTACCTTTGCAATACAATCAGTACGATTGGACTAAACTTTGCAACAAGGAACAACAATTTTTAACTCACTTTAGAAACGACGTATGTGCTATAAGTTTCCATATGCAGACAAAAGCTTTTGTAAATGAGTTAAATTGTAGTTCCTAATTGCAAAATGAAGTCCAATTTTGATGAATACCTTAATGTGCTTTCAAATAGATATTTCCTCTGGTCATAGACCAGGGAATTTAAAATTCTTATCACTTTGGCCGAAAACCTTAACTGAGACAAAAACTAAGATACTGGCAAGACCACTAACTATAGAACAATATGGCAAAGTTGAACTAGGCTCTTCTGAATTATAAATTTAATGGGAGCCAAAGAAAACACAGAAACTTTTCATCAAACTAAAGTTGTTTCTTTGAACTGAGATTTAAAATAGAATCTCTAATCAGCTCATGCATTTCTGCTTTTTATTTATGACAAAATGGGCACTACATTGCGTCACCTGAAAATCGCAATTTTTATGAAGCATCAAACTGATTGGTAGGGAAAGCTTTGAAATGAGCTGTCAAATTTTGTATTTGATGACACATTTCGATTAAAGCTGCTCGACTTTTCATTTATTCAGAATCTTTCATTTTTACCTTGATTGTTAGTTGTGTTCGGCCATAATCCGCAGCTTTCTTTGCGATTTCAGTATACGAGACACCTGGGTTGTTTCCCAGCTTACTAGCTATTTCCTCAGCTATAGTATCTCTATCGACTGATGTCTGCTTCACCTGATAGTTGAAAACACGAATTGATTTAATGATTTTGTCTCGTAAGGATCATATATGAGGCCACCCACCAACATTTGACAAAAAATGCAAATTCCTTTTAATGGTGAATCTGCGGTGATTTGTATCTTATTTACAAAGCCTCAAAATTTTCACTTCCCCTTGATATTTTTTGAAGAAAAACAAAGCTACAAAATGGCTTGTAATTTCCAGAGATTTCTCACACAGAGAGAAGAAATGAGGGAAGTTTTCAGGGAGTAACGTTGAGTATTTTTCCATTTAGAAAATAAATTATGACAAGATGTCTGGATATCGCAAACTGAGATACCCGCGCCTCAATTAATACCTTGTTCAGAGGTTTAATAGTCAGCTTTCGCACTATTTCTCGATTGGATGAAAAAAATATTAAGTAGGTAATCATGAATTAATTTAAGAATATTAATAAAAAAAAATTCATCAGAAATTTTAGACTTTCTTTAACTTCTCAGGCTTAGATGAAAATCATGGGAGCAGAAATTCCCAACACAAAACTGTTTCAAGCAGTTTGGCATTTTGTCCTCACTGTCTGCCAGAATAGGCTTCATATGTTGAGCTACATATTATGATGTGCCTAGAAATTCCAACTTTACTGTGAGGAATTCTCCAGTTTTATTATTTCCAAGACATTTGCTGAGTTTCCTATCCACACGAAAGACATCTTTGAAAATTTTGACAAGTTGCAATGCAGGAAATCCACGTCTATTTTTTTTTTTTTTAATTGGTTTTTTACTTGCTTACAGCAATGTCCACACCACAAAATTAAGCATTTTCTAAACTCTTGCTGTGAATTGAGTGATGTAATCCGGAAAAAATCAATGCTTTACATGAATCTTGTTTCACTGGCTTTTAAGTCAAATGGTTCCCCTAGTTCCATTATGAAGGAAATTCATTTGATGGAACTTCCGTGCAATTTGAGAGAAAGCCGAGACAAGTAAATTTTTTACCTTGTAAAACGCCCAATGAGCAAGGATGTGGCTACCATCTTCTTTTCCAGACAGCCGTAGATACTTGGCTGCTTGAATTGCTAAATAATACTGTCTTCTTGCAATTAATTTGTCCAGGAGAGTAGGCACCGTTAGGTATTCTTTTAATCTGATAAACTATTAAGGAGAAATTTGCAAAAATTGGGAAATAAGTTAACTGAAGAAAAGTCTGTGAACTTATTGTGAAGACAGAATTAAACCACCACACACACTATATATCGGGCGATATACAGAAATTCATAAAAAACGAAAACAGCAAACTCCAATTCGATCTGCAAAAATCATAGACCCAATAATGGCTGTTGAAGAGCAGACTGATGGTATTATTTAATGAGTCAATCTTTAATAGTGCAAGACTTATTACAAAAAAACGTAAAAGAGAATTAAATTACATAAATTTCTTCAAGTAAAAAATATAGATGAGAAAAATTTGTACATGAGACAATATTGCTCTCATATAATCATAGAATTTTATCAAGACACGCTAAGTGTTTCTCTCAGTCCTATCTAGGAGAGTATTGTCGGACGAACCTACAACGAAAGAAATACTTACTGGAGAGTACGAAAATCCAAACTGTCTTTGGGGTTAAATGACGTCTCATGTTGTTTGCAAGAGAACAAGAATTTCCCAAGATTTTCTCCTGCCATCTTTTAATATTCTCTAATTTCACATAGGAGAGATATTTTACATTCTACATTCTATATAACAAACTATTGGGAGGGAAACTATTCTCTAATCACAAAATTAAAAACGAATTAAAATGGGTCGCTAAATTTATCTTGTCCCCCTCCCTTCCCCAATTCTCTGAAAAAGTGATGGTTTCTGCCAATACAAAAAATTCCTGCATTTCTGAATGTTTCAGGCTTTTCCCGGATTCTGACAGAGAAACTATACAGTGAAACCTCGCTAAGTCGGTTTCCGGATAAGCCGGTAACCCGCTTTAGTCGGTAGAATCGCCCGGTCCCGTTTATCACCCATATAACACAATGCTAAATAAGTCTCGGTATCTCGGTTTGGTCAGATTCTGAACCCGCTTAACTCGGTGAAATTTTTCCATCTGGACCTGTTTTTCTTCGATCGTCACCCGTGATCAAACGTAGGTAGTGTTTCCGTGCGCGGTGAGGGTCGGGTCAAGTTACGCCACGAAGGGTGAGCGAATCTCCGAAAAAGCGCAGCGCAGTGCGAGAAACGACATCGGAAATAGAGAGATAAGGAATCAAAAACACTCGATAACGACACGAAAGATGAGAACAGTAGAGAATAGGATATCTGATACCGCGTGTTATCTTATCGCGCGTGTGAAAACACGCATGCATAATTAAGCAATTTCACGCATCGATGAGTTGAAAGGTCCAGTCGGCACCGGCCCCTCTCCCCCTACCATCTTGCATTGCCCTTCCCCGCTCCCCCCAGGAATCTTCCGCAGAGTTTTTCGGGGATTTTAGCGAGTATTGATACGTTGCATTTTCAGTTCAACGACCCGCCATAGCGGGTGGCCGTGGCGCATCACCGCGCGGCATGCCGCGTGGGGTGCGCGGGGGGTGATACGAAATGGGGTGCCGCGGCACCCCAACATACGATTAACCCGATGACTTCATGATGCCCTGACACTTACAACACGCAATTTCAAGTGCATCTCATGAAATTTTACTCTATAGTACCATTTTCTTCGATCAAATGGCTCTCCTAAACACTCCTACAAGTCACTCTACACGCACGTTTACGTTTGTCCAATTTAGGGCGCGAAATTTGAAAAAGCGCGGCAGGAAAAGTGGCAGTCCGCGTAAGTCGGTAACCCGCTTAACTCGGTAAATTTCCTCGGTCCCGATGAAAACCGACTTAGCGAGGTTTCACTGTACAATAATACAGCATCAAAAGTAACAAGAAAAAAAAATGATGAAATTGCAAAAAAGGATACTGCGTGTAAGTCAGAGGGATTCCTATTTTAGGATCTCTGACAGCATTGAGCACCCGCAATATTCGACACATTTCAACATACTTTTCTGGATTGTAATCGGCTGAGAAAACTTTCCCAAAGGAGGCAGCCTGTGAAACGAGAAAAAAAAAAACAAATCATTTTTAAAGAGCTATTTTCTTCCATAGTTTCCGCTAGATGCAATTGAAAAAAAAATGCCTACCATTGAGGTTGATTTTCAAACCTTCTGCCATTATCTAGTCATCATACCTCGACATGGTTTGTTCCAGCATTTAATTCTTCAATTTTAAATTGTTTAAACTTTTTTGCAAAGACAAAGAAGTTAATTTAAATTTTTGTTTTTTGTATTTAAGCTTTTAATGGCCAAGTACTAATTGAGTTACTGAAAAGAGGTATTTCATCAACACAAATCCTGAAATCTTTACGGTGGACCTCTATTTAAGGTGCTTTGTAGACAAACGGATCTCACCGTGATAAGCATCTTTTGATGCACAGGGTTGAACTCATGTCCAGCTGCTTGAATACACTGAGTTATTGCTAATTGTAAATCTGGTTTGACTTGCTGGATGTAGTCATCCGCTCGATGACTTTGTTTCTGAAAAAAATAATAGCGATTAGGTTCATTAAATTTTTAAAATTTCATGAAGACTGTAGCTTTCTAGGCTTGCTTTTGATTGAAAAAGTTTTAGCTTATAATTTGTTCTATAAGTGGCTATACAAGCATTAAAAAAAGAAATGTCTGAAGAGATGTTGCGGTGTCAGTTGCCCGATAACCTCTGGGAAGACAGGCATATGTGGCGTTTGGGTGTCGTAGAACGCCAGAGTGCGTTATAAAGCGACTTTATATATATATGTCTGAAAGCCAACTCTAATTTTAAAATAAAAGAGGTATGTTAGTTAAGTCTTGGGTTACTGGTCTAATTATGACTACCTTGAGCTTCAAAAGAGAACAATCAAGATTAAGAGAGAAATAAATACCTGAAACTGTTTTGAAGCTTCAAACAAGTTTGAGCCGGGTGAGGTAGAATCGACTCTGAAAATTTCTTGTACTACGAGAGGAACTTGTTGGATGATATCGGTGCTAAAGGTTGAAACGACACGCACGCAGTCAACTTCTTGGACTAGGTGCACCGGCCAATCGTACGGGAAATTCAGATTTAAAGAATGATCCAATTTACCAATAACAGTTACTTTCGAATCCCATACGCCCAAAACAGCAAATGTTCCACACCTGTTGAAAAATGTGGAATACATATTCTATATTGAATTAAGTAGTAACAATCTTGGTAGAGAGCAAATTTAAAATACGATGAGTAAATAGATAGACTAAAAAAACTGATATATTATGTAATAAATTTTGAATTTTTTGATGAGTACTACCTCTGAGGGGGCAGTGGCAAGGGGTTTTTGCAGGGTTGTAGTCCAGTTGTAGTCTAGCTTCTCTAGCATACAATTTCATGAAAAAGTCAAGAAGTTTATAAATAAGTTCAACAAATTATTTCTAACTGGAGAGAAAGCAAATCAAAATCCAGCCAATCAAAACCAACAATCGAGTTGATGTCGCAAGACATTGCTTAATGCTGAGATCAATCAATCAGCAAACAGCCTCACTCGAACCAGGCTACATCATCAGAGCTTGCCAAAAACTGAATACTCTTCATGATTTTAGGATAACTTGAGCACAAATTTCAAGCTTAATGAGTTGGTAGTTTCCTAAAACAAACTGAGATTACTTAATGGTGGTTATTTTGAAACGCTAACAAAGAAAAGCAAATTTTACATCCAAGTTTTCGATTATTGCAACAAGCTTTGCATCATCACATTTTATCCAAGGTTGCCACAGAAGTTAGAAAATTAATTTCGCTGACGTTTCTCCGATTTCTTTGACATATTTTGATCAAATTCTCTGACAATTGAAGAAATGCCAGATGGTTAAAAAGACATAATTAGAAATAGTTACTAGGCAAAATTTGTTGTTGGAAACGTAGAGCCCATTCTAGATGGAAAATAAAGGTGACTTAATGATTTTTCCCTGACATTTTAATCATTTTCTCTGAATTTTTGAAATTCTCGGACTAGCAACCCTGTTTATTTTACATGTAATGCAACATTCAAGAAAGCAGTTTTGCATAGCTGTGAAACTATTAGACCTTTCTGATCTACGAAATCTTTCCAGAGATTGACAAATAGCTGCACAGGGTTAACTGCTTACCAAACAAGCTGTTTCGAAGGATGGCTTGCTCTGGTGTCATATATCCTGTAATTCTTGTCGAGATCGGATGATCCTATCCATATCTGACCCATATCCGTTTGCATGGCAACACAGGAATAATCTTGCGAGACAGCTATGTTTAAAACGCTAATTCTCATTGTTCCAATATTCATTGAATCAATATTCTGAAAAATTTTAAAATCATACAAATTGAATAAATTTTGAATCCAATTCATGGCCAGGAATATATTGATTGTCAAGTGTATCTTGTAGTTTTTAAGCTTCACTCACACTATCAAATTTTTCATCCGAAAGTTCCCGTTCAATTTTTCGTCATATTATCGTTTTCTCGCGTCAGTATCATACTATCCAACTTTTCATTACAAGTTGCATTCAAGAGTTAAATGGAAAGTTTGATAGTGTGAATTAGGTTTTACACTTTCCTTCAAATAGTTTGTTTGATTCGATTGATATAATTTTCATTAAAGGCACAGCTATTCTTCTTCCTCAGATTTAAAATTAAAACAAGACTCCTATTGTAAGGTTGTATGTTCTATGGATTATAAATTAGAACAAGATTCCTTCTTCAGTCATAAAATTCAGTCAAGATTTTGACCTCCAACTACTGAAAAGCAGTGAGAATTACATTAATCTTGCTGATTCAAGCTCACTGCTGTCCTACGATGAGCCATTATTTGGTTCCCCTCATATCTCATTTAGTTTATTAGAGTGAAGCTTTTTGCACAAAGCTCAACTCACCAGAAACAGTACCCAGAACATAATCATCCCCTTCATTTACAAAGCGTCTGACTCCATTCCGCTTGAATTTTCAGTTACCTTTTTATGGACTGAAAAATTAGAAAACAGAACTTACAAAGAGGACCTTGATGATCAAAGAGGTTATGAGCTTATGAAAAGTCGAGTCAATAGAAAAATTACCAAATATTTCTGCTGAATTGCTTGTGGCTCTGAAGGATTGAGTAAATATAATTCTTGACCTCTTGCGACTAAAACAAGAATTTGCCGGTCCTTACAAATGACAGCCCACGCATTAGGTCTAACATTAGGCCCTAAAGAAAAACATAATATTAAGAAGAAGCATGACTATAGAGTAAATTCTTTCACATTCCTTCGTTTAAAAAAAGAAAAGAAAGAAGATAAAAAAAAAGCAACTCCATATTTCTTTTGAAAGTAAATGCATCAGAAGAAAAAAAGGAAACAAAACGAAAGAGCAAAATAATTTTTCCTTCTATCCATTCCTCTCTTGAC
Source organism: Bemisia tabaci (assembly GCF_001854935.1). Lineage (NCBI taxonomy): Eukaryota > Metazoa > Arthropoda > Insecta > Hemiptera > Aleyrodidae > Bemisia > Bemisia tabaci. The sequence continues at coordinate 966,967 of NW_017547290.1, forward strand.
TTCTCCTTCTTTTGGACAACGAAAGTTGAGGGTTGATTTTGAATAAATGTATAGCAACAATTTAATAAAAAGGGGAGAGTAATAGGACAGGAGTTAATTTTTTTTTTTTAAAAATTCAGGTTTACAGGAAAAAATTTGAACTTATTTATGATATTGGTTACTAAGATTAATTTTTAACATGTTCCTCTTAGACAGGAACAATCATTAAAGTGAATCTATTGCTAAAGTAAGCAAACATTAAGATACTGAAAACATTTTGCTAAAATACTGGTTTTGCTTGACCTAAAACAGATTGATTGCGCCAAGTGGCATAATCTAGCTGTTTTGTTTCAAAGATTCTATGACGTAAACCCTAAAATAAAGTTGAAAGTATGTAATCGCTATATAACTGACCTCTCTACAATATTCTGCTTTACCTATCATACTTTTATTTTTGTTTTAGGGTTTACAAGCTAGATTTTTTTGGAGAGAAACAGCTGAATTGTGTTTAAAGGCGTAATTAATCTTTCTCATTTACTTTTTGGTCAAAAATTCAAAGTAAAATCAGTAATTTGGCAAAATTTGTTCAATGCTTCGATGTTTGATTGGTTCTAATGTAGATTCAACTTAAAAATTAACTCAAAGTGGCACAACTAGGGCTTTCCAAAAATAGTACAACTAATTCACTGGCTTGATGAAATCTAAATTGCAAGGACATCAAAAAAAAGTATGTACAAGAGATGTTAAAATAGAGGCTCTGACAAATTGCCTTGATATAGAAACTTACCAGGTATCACAGGTAGCCGCCTAACTTTTGGTTCCTTTACGTTACTGACTACGAAGATTCGATACGCTTTGGTGAGTACGGCCACGCCAGTAATTGAGTCACTTCCGTAAAATGTTGAGAAAATTTTACCTTCGATGACACTGAGTTCTTGAGCCTCCTAATGCAAATGGAAAAAGAGAAAAGTTGTACTATGGCATGAGATGGAAATTGAAGGAAGTACACATAAAATAGGTATCATCATCAGCGACAACTTGCAAATTTGCATTTGCAGTTAAATTCTATAATTTTAATGTGAAAGCAAGCTGCTTTAAAATATTTTCACATGTTTCAAGTTGTCGTTTCTATTTAATACTCAAGTATTTGTTCCTTGCCCAGAATTTCTACTGATATCAAATTTGAAAAAGTCAATTATAAATGGACGGCATTTTGCAATTAGGGACTATAAATTCCGGCCTGGTTTAAAAACAATGTATGTGCCATTAGTTTCCCTATGCACATAAATGTTTTTTCAGATGAGCCGGAATTTATGGTTCCAAATTTCAAAATGCGGTCCAAATATAAGTGGTGCTTCTCCAGTGCTTTGTTTTGCTAATGACACAAATTAAGTACTTGTTCTAAAAAAAAAAAGTATTTTTTCAGCAAGTACCTTTGAGCTACCATTTCCAGTCAATTTCAGACTTTGAGCGAAGTTTCACCAATGGGCCTGTTGCATGCAAGAGATACAGCCGTGCGAATAGACTTTATAGAGGTTAGATGACACGAAAATTACGATGGTCACATTAAAAAAGTCTGAAATACACTCCTTACTGCGCAATTTGCGTTGTTAGGAACGCGCTTTTTCAAATTTCCCGCGTCTGGGGGCAGTTTTCTAACGGAAACAATTAACGGCAATTCGCAGCTATTTCCGGTCAACTAAAACTGACAACAAAGGTAACCTTAAAATCGGAGCTCGTGATATCGTGAAATGAAATGTAGAAGCGTTGGATATTTAAAAGTTGATCGATTTGGTTACCGCATAAAGCGTATATGGACCACTATAAGAGATCACGTTGGGTTTGTAAACAAACTGGAAGAAAAAATAATAACAACAACAACGACTCGGCATCTTCCTGAAATCACCGAGCCCGCCGTTTGCTCGTTTCCGGTGATTAGAAAACTGCCCCAGACGCGGGAAATTTGAAAAAGCGCGTTCCTAACAACGCAAATTGCGCAGTAAGGAATGTATTTCAGACTTTTTTAATGTGACCATCATAATTTTCGTGTCATTTAACCTCTAAAAAGTCTATTTGCGCGGCTGTATCTCTTGCATGCAACAGGCCCATTGCTTCTACTTACTTTAAAGATACTTCTGGGATCACCTTGATAAATGAGTACATACTTTTCCAGGTTAAATAGACACTCTAATTGAAAATATTCCGTTTAAAAGTATAAAGGAAACTGTTAAATAAAATATTTAGTATTGATGAAACCCTGGGATGGAAATAGTTCCTGGCATACAGAATTTTTGAAAATTCCTCCACAATTTTCTGGAATGTGTTAGGTTTTTCACGAACGATCAAGTGTCAAAATTTTCAGTTGATTGGCAATTTTAATTTAGATATTTAAATCGTCAAATCAGGTTGTTTGCAGGAGAAGACAAAAGTCGCCCCCCCCCCCCAAAAAAAAAAACCCAATCTGACAGGGTCCAAAATTTTGAGGACAAGCCTACAATTTGGTCTCCAACAGCTGGTTGTGCAGTCCCTTACTAACAATTTGTACCCATGATGAAAACTCACCTGCCCCATGCTAAATGTATGCTGATAATTTCCAAACATATCATAAGTCAAAACACAGCCGTCTTCTTGGATGAAGAGAAGTTCATCGGAGCATGACCAGCCCGTCTCAACGATATTACCATTATTCCACTGAAAAAACGAGACGGCATAGATTAATGAACAAATTAGGGTAATCTAGCTTCAAATCCACAGTTGTGATATTTAAGTAAAAAAAAAAAATTAGAATAATGTAACTTCTCAAACACTGGTGCAAAGTTTAGATCGTGAAGTGCCTGCAAAAAAAGATGAAAACTTGAATGAGTGAGAGAATAATCCAGCAGTAGAACTGCAAAAACGCAAATCTCAGTTTGCAACACTGCAAACTTTCTGTCTCAGTTTATTTTTTCCATCAAAAAACCCTCGTCATTTTTTGAAAATTTCCTTGATTTTTCACACTGTGTGAAGAACATTTTGAAAACATTTTAAGCAACAAGTATCTAGGTATTGATAGTTGGTACTCCTTTGTTTGGAAAAAAAAAAAAACTTGGGGCGGAGATTTGATTTAAAAAAATGAGATACCTGTTATTACAGTTTTATATTTAGTTGATTCTTTTAGGAGTACAGATTTCACAGTACGATGTGAGCTTACTGATTTCTATACTTAAAAAAATTAGTTTTTATTTTTTTGACCAGATGTAAGCCTCCTTCGGAATCTGGGAAATGAAAAAATTGAAACATTCATCTAATTCCATGTTTGCACACTAAAGACAGCGACAGTTTCAATTTTTTCGGAGGTCGAAGTGTTAGCCAGTAAGTGCAGAAGCTTTGAAAATATTAAAATTAGCAGTTTTCATTTGTGGCAGGGAAGTTTAGAAAGGTTCATTCTAAAAAGAAATGCTTAGGTACTTACTAGAAACGTTTCAAGTTTCCTTCCAGACGCAGTGTAGACTGTCACAATTGGCTTGCCACTAAACTTAACCTCTGCCAATTTCGATCTATCACGCCTGACTGCGATAGGACCACCAAATGGTGCAGGGGTGAGGATGGAAGTATCTAAATCCACTTCATTCAACCAGTCCATGGAGTATACTTCCGTTTTTCTGGGAAAAGAAATTGGTTTATTTATTACCTTTTGGGTGCAAAATTTTAGAACCTCACAAAGAAAATAGGAAAGAGCGCAAACAGCTGAAAATAAAGTCATGCTAAAAATTGGTGAAAGTCAAAAGAACAGGGCCACTTTGAAGCTAAAATGATGCTAGAATATTGTAAAGTTTCCGCCCGTTTTAGATCTAAATTCTTGGAATCACCGACTTTCTAAATTTCATTGTCCTATCCGAAACTGTACAATTATGACAATTAACTGGCAACATGTTGTTGGCTAAAGTAAATGTTTCATAGAGTGACAACTTTTCATACAACCCACTCGTTCACTGACTTAATGAACTTTAAATATACCTTCAGTGATTTTACGATTGAATTTAAGTCGAAGTAAGATTTCATACTACAAGACTTCTTTAAAGCAGTGCAAGTCAAGACTTCTTGAGAGCAGGCTTTTTTAATTTTTTGGGTCATGGTGGATTAATGCGACTCAAAAAACATTATTTGATACTTTCTCAAGCCTTGCATAAATTCTTGCGATCATTTACACACCTACACAAGCGCAGAGCATCGGCGCTGCATCACTCCTCGCCTAAGCATTCGGATACAAGTGCTCCATCTCCATGTTTTTGGAACTTAATTAAAGGCGAACACATCAACGGCGTGAGTCGGCAATCACATACCTTGTTAGCAGTGTCTGAAAATCTCCGCCTCTATGTTACTTTTCTCAGAAGAACAAAGTGACATCATTCCTTGAAGTTTTTGCAGAATTTTCTTCGCACAGAGAAGAAAAATCACGGCAGTTTCAAAGAAATGCCGTTGAGTAGTTTTCCTTTGAAAAAATAAAGTATGACAGGAGATCTGCGACATCATAAACCGAGTTATGTGATTGCCGACTTACACCGTCGACATGATGATAAAGACTCCAATCTATGCTTAAGTAAGTAAGCAATACTTTTCAAGGTATATGTGATAGCTGTTTCTAGTTACATAGACCCTTGAATCTGATCTTCTTGATATAATCGCATAAATGGACCTAACTTAGGTCTCTTCTGCTCAATGCAGCCTGTCTTGTGTGTGCACGCATAGGCCACTGTAGAATAGACTAGAAGGAAGCAGGAACCCTATTCAATACAAACTCACTAAAATGAAGGGCAGGTGTTAGCAAATTAAATATTAATAACAGTGCCATCTACAATTTGAAAAAATGGGTATTCATCATGAGTAAAACGGCGAGTGCAGGCCAACCACCTTCCAGCGGCATTGAGACTCCCTTAGATTCTGCTGTAGCAGGATAAGTAGCCCAACGATGCTTATCAAAGAAGAGTTCTTGAGACTCAAGAGCTTAAAAATATACGTGAAAAACAGTCTTTTACTTGAACTAATACTGTACCTCATGTAGGAATCCTTCCCGTACTGACACCAGTCAGCAGTCAGGAGGGCGGTCATTGTAGAGAATTACCACAACATTCACGCACAAAATTAAAGAATATTAATTGTGAGGGCAGCCGAATGATCCACGATCAATGTGCATAATTGAAAGAAACGATTAATAATTAGATAAAAAGTTGATAAGAAAGTAGAAAGTACGATTGATTGATATTCTGAATCATTTTGGGAATTGGGGAGGTAACAAAAGGAGGTTAGGTTAGTTTCCCAACACCGGAAACGGAAACCCGGCTATTACGCGCGCGCGGGTCTATCAGATTTTTTGAATATTTTTAAAATGAACGGCGGGACTTTTCGACGCGAAACTTTTGTTCCTACCGATTTGCTTTGGCAAATGTCAGTTTTAACAGAGCGTAAGAAAAGAATCCGCAGAAATCCGCAGAATCCGCGGAGATTTGAAGTCCGCGACAAGAGAAGAGCTTCTCTGCCAACGCTTCAGTCGTTCATCACTGACGAAAAATCAAAGAAGTTTTTGTAGAATAAGGGGCTTACCTCACCTCTCCACATAACCAGCTCGATCCAAGCAGGTCTGATACTGATTGTGTGACTAAGAGAACAGCTTTTGGATACCACGCGTCTATAGAAGTCTTTCAACTGGCTGGGGATGAAAGTGTTGACGGCTTGTTTGACTTCTTCCACTGATTCAAAATGAACTCCCCCGAGTTCAGATTTCAAAAAAGGGAATAAATGGCAATAAAGACTACCATTTATTCCGTTTTAGCGTTTTTGGCGTACTAATGGACCAATTTTGGTTTACTTCAGCTTGTTTGAAAGCTGAAGAGTTCTTTCATTTACACACGTTGCCAAAATTACGAAAAAATGCATATTAAGCGAGATATAGGGGATTTTGCACGTAAGTCCGTTTGATTTAATGCGCTAACCCGGATTCCGAATTAAATCAAAAGGAGCTATCTCCACTCGATCGACGCGCGCGCGGCAGAGCTTGGTGTAAACTTGGTGAAACTTGGTATCGGGGGGTATTTTTGGACGGGAAACTCGAATTCCGGGTCAAATTTTTAAAATTCAGAAATCCAAGATGGCTGAAAATGCTATATTCTTTTTAAACAAACGCACTGCACGTCTAGAATGGCCGCCAATAAACCTGCGTAACGCGCACGGACCGGGTTGTGTAGGGCGGAGGGGGTGGGAGCCCAAATATACCTACCTAACCTCAATCTGCATTCCCGCTGCATCTTGCGAATGTGGATTAGATGTGAAAATTTCCACGTTTGTAAACTTTAAATATATGGCGCTCTACGTTCACAATACACCGCCTCGTCGAGGTGCGTGGTTTACCTAGCAGCGTCGGATCGTGAATTCCCTTCATGTGCTGATTACCTATGTTAAAATTTTCGTATCTAAATAAAAACAGTTTCTGTTGTCATTTTTAGCCCCTAATACCGAACTTCACACAAACGATTCAGGCATTGAGCTATTGTTGAAGGCCACATCCGCCATATTGGATTTTAAAATTTTAACAATGAGGTTATTCAGTAATTTTTAACTTTTGCATTTTTTTTGCAGGATTCAGTACGCACAGTTCGCTGGAATTTTCTCCGATTTTTTGAAACATTATAAACCCACGGAAAACAAGTTAGAAGTTATTCTCAGCTCCCATTGAAACTCGCGTCTCAGAGGAAGTCAAAATGGGGCCTGACGAACCCCTAGATGACGGTCACGCTTTTGACCACGTAATCCTTCCAGCGCGCTCTTAATACTCATGAATTTCTAAATACTGTTCCGATTCCAATAAAGTACCTAACAGTGATTTCAATGAAAATTAAGTGATTCCGATGGGTTTGTTAATTTGTTCGCTCGTTAAAAGCCTGTTATCCATGTCAGAGCACACTGACATCGATCGAGCCAGAGGGAACGCACGGTCGATATGTGACCGTCACTCAGGGGATCTACCAGACGACATCTGGGATTTTTCGGCGATGCGCGTTTAAATAGGAGATAAAATTTTAGGCCACATCCGCCATCTTGAATTTATGAATTTTTAAAATTTGACCCAAAATTCGAGTTTCCTGTCCGAAAATACCACCTGATACCAAGTTTCACCAAGATCGGCTGGACAGGAGCCGAGATAGAATTTTAGGCCATGTCCGCCATCTTGGATTTCTGAATTTTCAAAATTTGACCATCCAACAAGCTTAAATAGTCGCATCAAGTCCCCGTCACCGCTGACCAACGCGTTTGTCGATCGAATCAACTACAGGTAGTATGCGTAGGAAGTCAAAACGCCTTCAATTTTTTGAACGCAATACGGACATCCGTCAAGGTTGTATAGTTGTATCAAGGCGCCGTAGCAAGCGCGTCCCATTGTTTATCGTTACAGACGAATATAAGTTGGGAGAGGCCAGTCATAATGCCTTCAATTTTATACATACATATTTTCGGGCAATATGAGAGACGACATCTCTCCATTTGCGACGTATATAGATTTAGAGGACAAAGGGAAAATGAAGCAATCCTTTGGTGGAAGCGCGCAGGTGGTTGCGATGGACAAAAGAGACAAGTAACGAACGGGAACCTACGTGGAAACTTATAGTTAGTCCATCATTTTCCTTCTTAGTCTATAACAATCATCCGTTTCATTCAATGGGATTGCTTCATTTTTCCTATGTCTCGTTGTCTATCGCTTTGTCTACAAATTTCAATAATCAATCTGTAGGTAGAGCTTTCCGATTTATTCTTACGTTTCAGGTATGAAAGCCGCAAATTCCGAGTTTTTGGTAATAAAGACAAACTTAAGCGGGCTGATTATTGAAATTGATAAACAAAGCTATAAACAAAGAAGACAACGGGAAAATGAGTCGTTTATATGGGTGGAAGCGGGTGGTTATAATGGAGAAATGAAGTGAGTAATAGACTAATCAACGGCAATTCACGAGGGATCGTATAGTCAGTTCATCATTTTCTCCCTTGGTCTACAACAATCACCCATTTCAACCAATGGGATCGCACAATTTTCTCTATGTGTTCTTTGTCTAACGCTTTGTCTATCGATTTCAATAATCAGCCCGCTGACCTGCGAAGTTACTCATCTATATTACCAATTAAACTTGTCCAGGTAGCTTTGTTACTCGCATAGGTTCAAGCATGTCCACCTATGCGAGTAGCAGAATTAGTGTCATTATGTACATCTCTGGAGACTTAAACGCCGGGAGTAAGAAAGTAAGCGACGATTTCAAAATTGCGATGATTACTTCAGACTAAAATTGATGACTTTGAGCCAAAAACTTGTGGCGATTTTTGGAAATTGTTAAGAATTTACAGCTCATAGTGACGTTTCGTTAAAATATTTCATAGAGAATGAAATATTTTTACTCTTTGACAGCCACTCAAAAGTTCAATTGTTTTCCGAGATTTTTGGCGAGGGTTCCTTTTAAAGACAGATACTTACCAATTTTCGATATAGTTTCGAAGGTGCCAAGATAGCACTCTGAGCCACTTCCGCCATCTTGGAGTTTTGAAATTCAAAACTTTGACTGAAAATTCGACCTCTACGTGAAAGACATCCACAGCCACCAAGTCTCACAAAAATGAATCAAGCAGGCTCCGAGACAGCATTTTAGGCCGCATCCACTATCCTGGATTTTCGAATGATGAAAATTTGAGTTGGAGTTCAAGTTTTTGTTTGTTTGTTTGTTTTTTTTTCTTCAAATTATTCATGTATTTATTTTTTATTCCATTTCCAACAGGAGTCGCATATCGCACGAACTATAGGACTCTACGGATGCCAGTGAATTTACCTACGTTAGTGCGCCTTCAATTCCGTCTGATACTGTGCAATACTTCCGAGGTGGTATAGTTGCTCAGAGCGCCTTCAAGAGTATTGCCTCGACTTGATGGCGGAAGATCACGATTGCCGTTGAGATTACACCCTAACGCGTGCGCAGTTACACATTGTCTCATCACCAAAAGTGAGATAAAAAACGTCCATACCTCAATTTGCGACGTTGCAAACTTTTTCACTGCCTATTTTGAATGAGTAAACAAATATGAACACTTTAAAATCTGTCGTGATTTTTCCGAGATAAGACAAAATACATTATTTGAATGTGCTGCTATTGAACTGATTATTATCAGTTCGTGCTATCTTGGCACCCTGGAAACTATCGAAAATTGGTAGGTATCTATCTTTAAAAGGAACCCTCACCAAAAATCTCGGAAAACAATTGAACTTTTGAGTGGCTGTCAAAGAGTAAAAATATTTCATTCTCTATGAAATATTTTAACGAAACGTCACTATGAGCTGTAAATTCTTAACAATTTCCAAAAATCGCCACAAGTTTTTGGCTGTTTTACCATACGCTGGTTATGAATGAAATGATAGTAAAAAATTCAAAATTTAAAGGCTCAGTAAAAATGAGAAATAGAAATGCTTTATTTTTTCCCATTAGTTGTTGACATTCCACGTACGTGAACAGAAGAGAAACCTTATAAAGTAAATGAATTTAGCACCAAATTGGTAAGCACTTCAAATAAAAAATAAAAACCACTTCAGATCATCGCAAGACAAAATCTGAAAATAGCTCCTTTATTTGTATATTAAACTTAATGTCACAGAATAAATAAATAAATTTAATTAAGTAAAAAATAATTATCTATTTACATTCTTTTTTAAAGAATCATTTACAAAACTATACTTAGAAACTAACCCATTTGAGAGTACGAATCCAATAATGGATGCGAGGTAAAAATTAGACTCTGGAAGGTGCTTGGTTAAAAACACACGGACTTTTGTGTAATTCAACTGCAGGCAATATAAATGGTAAAAAATACAAAATTGAAAATAACAATAAGAGTTGGATGGCTTTTAATCGCTGGTCTATTTTCATTGGAAGGCCGGAAAAATATATTTTCTTGATTATACTGCCTCAAATGGGAAAATTTAAGAAAATAAATGCACTTTATTCACATACAAATACAACATCGCTCTAGCTCAGAGGAGCACAAAAACATATTTTTTTCATCAAACGATCAATCGCACGACAGAAACTGACAACGCTCGTGGTAAAAAAAAAAAAAAAAAAAAAAAAAAAAAAAAAAAAAAAAAAAACCGAAAAAAGAAAACTTTGGAACACCGAGAAAAAAATGCAATCAGCGTCTAAACGAACGACGTTTCTATCATTGTCTTTGAGAAATAATATACGACCGTACTCGAGAACTGGGGAGGGAGGGGGTATGGAGGGGGAGGTTGTGTAGAAAGTGAAGTATGATTGAAGGGGAAAATAGTCAATTCTGCAATGTCACCCAATTCTTTCCTCGAGATTTTTACCCTCAGACATGATTCCAAATGCGGATCTCTGTTTCATACGATTCTTCCCACAATCATTATCTTTATTTTAAAAAAATGTCGAGAACCTAGATGCATTTTATTTAGTGCATCGCTATTATCTCATCTTTTGAGAGGTCTGAACTCGTGCATGCTTAGCTGATCTGTGTGGAATATTGCGATCTGTGTGTCTATCTCTACGTCAATATTAATAAATGGATTAGGAAAACACGTATTTAAATACGGGTTTGAATGGCACCTATAATCGTTGTCGATTATCTTTGAAGTGGTGCTCGAATAAGTCGTTCTGTTCGTATTCTTCCATTCTGAGGCAGATTCTCTCTTATTTTCTTATTGGTGCCCAGGCATTGAAATGTTTCTCAAGTGTCAACTTGAACGAGAACAAGCAGTTATAGGAGCATAGGCTCGATAAATTGACAGCTATCTGCCAAGTTTATCACTGTTCCAATAGTTGCTCACTTAATGTGACAGAGTATCGAAAGAGAAAAGGGTAAAAATGGAGATAACTTATCTGTGGATAAAATTGGTTAAGCGCAGAACGTAGAATATTATCGAGGGGTTTTTCGGGGAAAATTCAGATAGCCAAACTTCTTTGTTTTCTTCCACGATTTTATCATCTAACATTTCTAACCCATACTATCAAAATATAACACATTCATGTTTTTTGGATGACAATTGCTTTGCAGATGATGAGCCTTTCTTTCGTTTATTTATTGATTTTATTTTTTTTACTAAGTAAGAAAAATATGGAATGATGAAAATATGAAGATTATGCTGACATCTTAATAAAGCATTGGCTGTAAAATTTTATCCGTAGCAAATGACGAAAATGTTGAACAGTGAGGTCTCAATTACTTTTTCGTCATATCATACAGTCAAATTTTAATGTTGATTATCTTAAAATCAATAATTTAACGATTCGATGATGGAACCAGTTATCACACGGGGTTAAGAAATTTAATTTAAATATAAATTAAATTAACATTAATACGTAAAAAATCATTTTGAAATAAACAATGCCATAACACGGGATTACTCGCCACAGAGGGTATATGCGTAATAATCGGTTTGAATAATCACAGTCAAACGCCAGTAGGCAAATATAAATTCACCATATTTTCAGTTTTAATACAATTTCTTATTTTTAGGTACATTACAGAACCTCAACTTTTTTTAATCAAAAATCCGTAAAAAAAATCGTATTTTCCTACTAAACCGTCCGCTTAAAAATGTGATTAAATTTAAATCATTAATCAATGAAAATAATATATTTCATTAATAAAAAATCATTGACGGATTTAGTTCAGGACTTGAATTTTGAGGTTTCGTAAGGTCAGGATTTTGGCAAAATGGGTTCACCCAAGGGACAATTTGATACAAAAATACAACTTAATGCTACCAGAATGCACAATTGAAATTAGAATTTCCTGTTATTTTATCACCAGAACGTTGTCTCAACGTATGGACCTTATGCATAACATAGTGTGCTTGATATCAAACCATTAAGTGACAGATAAATAGTTTCAAAAGTGGGTTTACCGATTTAACTAAGCAAATTCCGTATGACCCCCGTCTTCTTCCTAAGAAGATGAAAAATCTCGGGTGTGACCCTTTTTTATATTATTTATTTATTTATTTATTTATTTATTCTCTGCGGCAGATGCGTCCACTTTTGAAACTATAAATGTCTCCGATAAGTCAGTTGCGCTAGTCATCGAATTGCATTTTGAATATTGTAACTAGAATTCGAGGCATGATCTGTCCCGAAAACAAAGTTTCAGTATTCGCGCTGTCAAAGAAAATCTCTCCCAGGATAGTCCAGTGGGTGGCAGCAATCTCGAAATTGGAGAGGAAAATTATCAAGCACAAAGACAGCACAAAGGAAGCTCATCTGAAGTTTCACCGCACAAATGAAGGGAGACAACTGGTGGTTTTGCAAGAAATAAGGGGGTGCCAACTCCCTGAGGGGCATTGAAAGTATGAGGGACGGTGATGGTTAGTCGTAATAACAGAGCACGCTGTAAAGGAGGCTTCAGTGTGCGTATAGTACGGAAAAAGAAAGACAGGGGTTAGGTCCCAACTGGACATTTCCAATCAATTGTGGTAGCACCCTAATCAATTGTGACAGTAACCTAATCAATTGTTGTAGTACCCTAATCAATTCTGCCGTGCTAAGGAAGAACGCCGTATGAACTTCCAATTCCAAGTTGCCAAATTTCCCTTGATAAAACATGTTATTTGGATTTTGACAACATTCAGAAGTATTTTTCTTTGAAATTTTCAGATATTTTGGATTAAATCACGTAGAAAATTGTCGAACATTTTCGGAAAATAACATTCGCAATTTGTCCAGGAAATTCGGTTTTTATAGGAGGAAACTTAGCAACGTCTGGCGGCTCATACGGCGTTCTTCCTTAGCACGGCAGAATCGTGGTAGTATACCCCAATCAATTAGGTTACGAGCCCAAATGTTTCGATACCACCCCAACTTGAGTTGTGATACTACCAGCATTAATCAGAAATATCCACCCAACGAACTGGGGGGTAGCACCACAATTTTCGGGGATAACTTCCAACACTTTTTCCCATCAGGATTCTGCCACTAAAACACGATTCTAAGACTAAGGCAACTGGAGCATTCAAAGGCGATCGGGAACTTGTTCTTCACAGGCGATGGCAACAAAATTATCATTATTATTTTCCATGAAAAATTCAAAGAACGAGGAGAGAGCGGTGCTAGTATTTGAGGTCCTTGGAGGGGTAGGCGCTGACAGTGGAGGCCTCGCTCTGGCTCTCGTTCTCGCCGGACAGCTCGCTTTGGATCTGCTCGAAGGACTTGCCCTTCGTCTCCGGCACGACGAAGAAGGTGAAGGCGATGGCCGTCACCAGCATGGCCGTGAAGAACCAGAAGGTGGAGTAGGAGCCGAACATCTCGGCTATCACCGAGAAGAACTTCGTCACCATGAACACGCACGCCCAGTTGAACAGACATGCGATCGACGAGGCAGTGCCTGGAAAAATAATAAAAAAAATGGTAAAAAAAATAATAAATAATAATGGTAATAATAGGTAATGGTAATAATGGTATAATGGTATAATAAATAATAATGGTAATAGTTATTTTTTGGAAATTCTCAAAGCCGCGATTCTTTAAAGCATCAAAAGTCGTAAAATGACTTTCTTGGGGAAAGTGACCTTAATACCGCTATGAAATAGAGTTACGAATTCGCAACAACGTTTTTTTGGGTTTTTCAAATTGAATCTTCTCTCTGTTTGCAAGTTTGCATTAGTTTTTTTTATTATTTTTGTAGGACTGATTCTCAAACATTTAACCCTGTATGGCACAGGTCTACGATTTCGTAACAACGTTTTTTTTTGGGCTCTTAAAAATTGAAGCTTTCCTTTGAGGCATGATTTTGCAAATTTTCATTAGTTTTTTCTTTTTTTGAGGAACCGATTCCCTTAAATTTAAAATTTTGGGGAAAATGTTGGTACTTTATGTTTTTTATGTAAGCTACTGAATAGATTAGTCTCCCCTAGAATCTGAGATCCAAAATTAATTCATGGCATATAGGGGGTTAAAATTTTGAAAAAAATATTTGGTACCCTGTGTTTTTTATGAAAACTACAAAATACTACAGAAGTTTTATTCCTGCGATTCGAACTTGGGACAAATCCCATGAAAAAGTTTCGTGGAGACAAGGCCATAGCTAAGATCGTACAATGGAGATGTTGCATGTGTGAGGGATTTGCGATTTGACCACTGATTCTTATGTAAAAGTTTGCGAGAAACACGATGGTGCCACTGGTTTTCTCTGAAATCATCTCCCAAGCTCAAAAGAAGCCCTCAAAAAGAGGCCAAAATGAAGGGGATATCTCACCCTACCCTGAGAGTCCACCTCTACATCAAAACAAACTCTCCATGCGAAGATAGGGAGCAAATACATTAGCAGTGATGCCGTGTTTTCAATTTTGGAGTCCCCAAATAAAGTGGCAACCCTGCCAATGTATTTGCTCCCTATCTATGTATGGAGAGTTTTTCTTGGTGTAGAAGTGGACTCTCAGGGTAGGGTGGGATATCCCCTCCATTTTGGCCTCACTTTGAGCGCTTTTTTTGAGCTTTGGAGATGATTTCAGAGAAAACTAGTGGCAGCATCGTGTTTCTCGCGAACTTTTACATAAGAATCAATGGTCAAATCGCAAATCCCTCACACATGCAACATCTCCATTCTCACGTCCATAAGCTACTTACTGTAGTATATGATGTTTAGAGTAATTTGTCAATTCTGTTGTCTATCCTGTACAAACGCCACGTTGGATTCTTCGTCTATTTATATGGCACCCGTTAGTCAGGACTCGCGTACTTGCGTGTCTTTTTCGGAATAAAGTATTGTTCCCCCGTCAACCGTGTTTTTAGTGGTTCGATAGAGTCACAGTCATCCGCGTTACCCTTATTTGGACCGAGTTTAACAGAAAGGAACCAAGCTACATCAGCTATTGCCAAGTTTAACTGGGCAATTAAATGTTTTACGAGAGAACGTTTGTTCGGATTTCTTTGAAAATTTTAAGAAATTTGCTTCGTACCAAGGGGAAATTTCACTGAAATTTGCACGAAAATCTGCACAGCCGTTTTCGTGTAAAAAATTAAATTGCCCAATTAAATTCGGCAATGCCTGATGTGCCTTGGTTCCTTTCTGTTTAACGCGGTCCGTATATATTCCACAACCCCGGTACGCGACACTCACCCTTGATTTGAGACGAGAAGATCTCGCCGACCAACATCCACGGGATGGGCCCGAAGCCGAGCGAGAAGGCGATGTTGAAGCCGCAGACGCAGGCGATGGGGAGCCAGCCGATGTTGGAGACGTCCATGCTGTGCTTGAGCATGTAGAAGTAGCCGCCGAGAACGCCGCAGCAGAGGGCCATCACCGTGCCCGAAGTGAGGAGGAGCAGGCGCCGCCCGAGCTTGTCCACGATCACCGTCGCAATGTAGCAGGAGATCACCGAGACCACACCCGTCATGATCGTGCATAGGTCTGGTGGGATCGTGCTGCCGGCACTCTGCAAACCAAAAGAGCACACATTTAGACTTTGTTGAAACGTGTTGGGTGGTTTGGTATGGACATGTGCGGAGAATGGCAGATAGTAGGTTGCCCAGAAAGGTATTTGATTGGGTTTCTCCCGGAAGAAGGCGGCGTGGACGTCCAGTAAAAGGTTGGCGAGAGGGAGTGGAGGGGGAGATCAGACGCTGATTTGTGGGAGGATCGATTCCGATGGCGATTTGGAGTCGCAGAGCGCGCTAGTGCGCTGAGGTAGCGGCTTGATATGTATGTATGTATGTATGTATGTATGTATGAAACGTGTTGGGAAGTCGAAGATGACATCGTGTTCGACGTCATGACCAAACAGCTAGTCTGGTATAGAGTACCTATATAGGGAGAGTATGGACAACTCGAAATATGTAGCTCTTAGGGCCAAGAAGGGTAGGTAACCTTTGAAAACGAAAAATGTCACTGTCAATCTTTAGACTCCAATATCAAACAAAAATGGACAAGAAAATTCATAAGTAAGCATTCTCCCGCAAAAAAATGAGTAAGTTTATGCAAAAACCAAGTCAAATACGTGCTTTACCAACGACAGTTCCCAACAATTGTGATTATAAATCACTCTGGATAATTTGAATTCATAGATTGCCTAACCTTTTGAGGTCTAAGAGCTCCATCACCTAACCTCAGAATTTTCGACATGTCCATACTCTCCCTGTATAGGTACTCTGGTACGGTGATGTTAATAGGATGACGGAAGAGAGGCTGCCGAAAAAGATGCTTGATTGGGTTCCTCCTGGGAGGAGACGAAGGTGGCGCCCAGTGAGAGGGTGGCGACAGGGGGCTTTAAACTAGATGAGGGAGTGTCAACTCCCTAATGGATTGTGGGAGGGCCGAGTTTTGTGGCGATTAGACATCGCATAGCGTCAGAGAGCGCTATAAAAGCGACTCATATGTATGTATGTATGCATGTATGTATGTATGTATGTATGAAACGACTTTAGATTTATGGACAGCGTTTAGCAAAAATAGATGGACCTCTGCGGGCTGATCATTGAAATTAATAGACAAAGCTATAGACAAAAAAGACGTAAGAAGTATGGAACGATCCTGTCGGTGGAAGCGGGTGGATCCAATGGACAATGGAGGCATTGAATAGAATAACTAACGGCAACCCACAAGAGACCTTGTAATTAGTCCATCAGTTTCCCCCTTGGTCTATAACAACCACCCATATCAGCCAAAAGGATCACTCTATACCCTCTGTATCTTCTTTGTCTATAGTTTTGCCTATCAATTTCAATAATCATCCCGCAGTTGATTAAATTATAAAGCATGTTTTGCAAATACCCAAGTTACAAGAACTCTTACAGATACCACTATTTTGACTCCTGGGTAATCATTTTGCCTATACTGTCAAATGCAGGCGAATCAACTGCCGAGTTCCTTACGAGACAAAAAAGGACTCACTGAACACACGTGATGATCAGAGCGGCAGATCAGGGGCTGAGAAAAAAAGTGAGGGTGTTTGACATCCACATGAGGTCTCATAAATTACCATTTAGGGCCGAAAGTATTAGAAAGTTTTTCCCTGATTAGTGTCGTCGGAAAATTACAAAACAGAGAGGAAGAGAACCAAACGTTTAGAGTCATAGTCTTATTTCTGAATGTGTCAATAAATCTGACTAAAAATGGGCTGAGCCGCGAGCATAGCTCGGCTTGGAAGATTGAACAGCCAAAATTTTTCGTCACTCCATGTTGAAAAGAGATGTCAAACATTTTAACTAGGGCTGCATTGGTCACTTTTGGAATCTGAATCAGTTTTCGCGCAATGAGAGGTTGTCGATGAATTAATATTTACGTTTCACACGCCCCGCCGGTAATTAGAGCAGAGGTCGGTGACTTCGTGAAGTTTCGAGGTTAGTGTAAGTTTACAGGAAAAGGAGACAAAATTGAGGGCGTGCTCGAGATGAATTTAAAGCCGGGGGGCGTGAATACTAATTTTGTCACCGACCCTCGTTGAAAAAGAGGGACTCCATTCCCCCTCGCTCCTGTTTTTCACCCTCAGCCCCTGTTTACCTCTTTTATCTCGTCTCCTCCAGTGTTTAAAATCATTGTGAGGTAATTAAAACGCCGTGCGATTAACTTCAAGAATCAAGAATCATCTCCAGCTCCTTCGCCTTTAATTGGACCTATTTAAAATAAGAAGGAACTGTCTTCATCGCAATTTAGGCCCTAAGGTCCATGAGAATGTATGCAAGACAGGGTCCTTATTACGGTGGAGTTAGGTTCTTTTGATTTAAATAAGTTCAACTGAGCCCAGTTTTTCCTCTTTCCGATGGATATTAGTACCTTATTACCTTCTCCATTTTATTTTTTGTCCCTATTGCTACGCAAAGGTATGCTTTCGCCAGATGCTCAGTTGCCATGACTCTTTTATTGTTTTATGTGTTGAGGCGTTCTTAGCGAATTAATGGGCGGGATGTACAAATATGGGGGGAAAGTAAACAAGAGGTCAACAATATTTGAGCCTGTTAGTCCGGTAAAGAAACTGATGGACCCGGAACAGAACTATAATTAAAATATTGTCGACAACGTTTAAATGAATTTTTGAGGGATCTTAAAAATTGTTGTTAATAATCTGAAATTTAGCATCAGATCAACCTCAAAATATTTTCGTCGAATTGTAGACGCTATTTTGATATTATCTTATTAATATTTTTAGTTTTACTGTGTATTGTAGTTGGCGGCGCGCCAAAAATCATTGGCAAAGTTAATTGCTCCAAATCTCAGTCTTGGTTACCAGAAAATCTTTGATTAAATACAAAATGCATTCATTCACTGATTCACATCCTATTTACATCTCTCGTTTCATTCAAAACCTAGACAAAATTCAGTTTCTTGTTCATTTTCGGAAGTTATCTCGCTTCTTCATCACATATCAGTAAAGATAAATCATTACCGCCTGATATTTCCTTTGATGCGTGTTCACCCACCACACTCCTTAGTGACGTCATATGTTGGATAAAAGGTTGGATCTTATCCGTCTCTTGGTCATCTCCCATCTGCAACCCCCATCCGAGTCAAGTGTCTCACCCTTGAGAGATCTGTAGCCATATTTTATATCATATGTATACGAGTGGTGCGGTATTATTTTTATTGTAGTGTGGTATAATTTACTCAATTGAGAAAGGAAATGAAGAGCAAATCCAGAGCGTCAACAGGAAAAAAGGGTGAGTCAAGTTTGTAGTTTAGAGAATTGAGTACAATGATAATTGAATCTTATTGGAATGGAAGAGGATGTGTTTGCAGCAGAGTGATCCAGAGACAGAAAATGAAAATAGTTCAAAACTCTGATTTTCATCCCCTTTTCATGACCCAGATTCCAAGTCTTGGCAAAAAATCTACAATTTTAAATGTGAATATTGAGTGTTAACTGCATAATGCGCCAAAAAGAAGTGTGAAATTCTAATTTTTAAGCATCAGACGGGCAGTTTGAACTTTCGTTCTGCCGTTGGGATCCATCTAATTTCGAAATTTCAAACATGGTTTTCTCGGAATAGCAAAAACTGCACTTACGCGCCTTCTGCCGTGCTAAGGAAAAACGCCGTATGAACACTCGGGAGTTGCCAAATTCCTCTTGATTGAACCAATATTTTCCAGAAAATGTATGCATATTTTTCCTCGAAATTTTATCAGATATTTTAGATTAAATTGCGTATAAAAATCTCTGAAAATTTGAGAAAATAATATTCACAATTTCCCCAGTAAGTTCGGTTTTTATTGGAGGAAACTTGACAACGTCTGAAGGCTCCTACGGCGTTCTTCTGTAGCACGGCAGCCTTGTCCTCCAAGCCCCTCAAATGTAGTGCATACGGACTGCATTTTGCAATTTGGAGCTGTAAATTCTAACTCATCTGAAAAAACACTTATGTGCATAGGGAAACTAATGGCACAGACGTCGTTTTTAAACCGGGCTAGAATGTATAGTTCTACATTGCAAAATGTAGTCCATATATCTCTGAGCTCATTAGACGATAGATATACTCCTCTTATGAATACATTGGTTCATCTCAGCCCGGAGGTAAATCTTGACTGGCTTTAAAAGTTCCGAATAGATGGATCAAAGGGACATAAAAATCGCTGGCAACATGAGGGACGATCACCAAACCAAGACGTCATCATTGGCGCGAGAGGATGTGAAATTTATGACGGGGTTGACACGAAACGGTAGCGATTTTCATTGTTTCCGGCTCAGAATCGTGACGGATACGTAGCCTTCAACCTCAGTTGCCAACCTCCGCGACTGAAATGTTACTAAGGACGACCACGTCTTTGTCTTTTCAGAAAGTTCCGCTCGAGTTGACAATCCGAATCCTTGCACTTCCTGCGTCTCGTTTGATCAAAAAAGGACTTACTTGGAATATTTGTGTCGTGTAGAAGATGACAGCGTTGATTCCGGAGAACTGTTGGAAGAACATGATACCCAGTCCAATCACGAATCCTTTCTTGGCGGCTTTTGATCTGATGGCGATTGCGAGCGGGACCTTTTCTCTTTCATCCTGCGCAGAAAAGTCAAAAGCGATGAATTGCTGATGTCTAGCCGCGAAAAAATGAGCGGTTTTCGGATTGGATCTCCTTGATATTAGAGCATTTTTCAAGGGGTTTCAAGGAGGAGAGGTCCTCAGTCAATGTATACGTGAGAAAGATCGCATACACTCTGAGATTCAGCGCAAATTGCGCGATGGAGCAATGATGATGGTTAGTCTTCTCTGTCTATTTTTTTCTCACAACATCGCATCAAATTAAATGTAACGTAATATCGTCACCTTCCAGCCAAAGTATCACAAGCGCCATGCGACGTTTCAAAATTTCCACCGGCATTTTATTTTTTTACAGAAAAATGTTTCAACGAATCTGACCAAAAATTTCACTGAATCGTCACTGCTCTGCCGATAAAATTCAGTGACATTTTCACAAAGATGCAACCAAAAATTTCTCGGTAAAAAATAGAATGGCGGCCGAAATTTTGAAACGTCGCATGGCGCTTGTGATACTTTAGCCAAAGGTGACGATATTGCTTATGTACAGGTGAGGGAACTTACTTGTTCACGGAAGTAAAAGCGATCAGTATTTAAGGCTTTGAAGAGCTTGCAGCTGTCCCTTATTTGTTGTAAGATTTGATTCAAAACTGAAACGTTGGCGCGAGCTAAGCAAAAAGATATCCTTGATGTTTAAATGTGTCCACTTCGTGACCATTCACGAGATAAAGCCTTAGCGCCAAACCCTTGTGACCATTTTTCTTTTTTTTATTAGACTCTTTTATTAAGCTGCGCCAGTGTAACATGGTGTTTCACACCTTAATATATCGACAATGTAAGTCGGCAATCACCTAACTCATTTGCTGTGTCTGAAAATATCCGCCTCTATGATTTTTTTAAAGGAGAACAAACTGACATCATTTCTTGGAGTTTTTGCAGAATTTTCTTTGCACAGAGAAGAAAATTCAAGACAGTTTTGAAGAATTGCCGTTGAGTAGTTTTCCGTTGGAAAAATGAAGTATGACAGGAAGTCTGCAACGTCGCAAACCGAGTTATGTGATTGTCGACTTACACCGTCGATATCTATTTAATGCATGAAAGATGACAGCATGTTAATTAATTTTGTCATAAATCCTTAGTAATTGTTCAATTTAGGAACGCACGATACTCACGATACGCACGATACGCGGTTAACTTAGCAGTTTCCATTTATGTAATAAATTAATCAAAGTTCATACACCTGCAAAGTTTTAACTTGGTCAAAGTTACTACAACTGTTAAAAGATTTTTTCTTACCCTGTCGATGATGTCCAACATCTCCTTGATTTCACCGTTAATATCGTACTCTGGACCACGGAACCACTGTAGGGACATTTTAGCGTTTTCCACCTCACCTTTTTTAAAGTGGAAAGTGGGAGATTCTGGCATGAGCCCCATGAGACCGGCGTACACTAGAGGAATAACGGCACAGGTGATGGACATCCAGAAAGTATTCAGCTGAAATCACAATTGTTAATTGTATAGGCTTTTACTTCCATCGCCTAAAATATTAATTTAATTTCTGGAAGCAGTGTTCTGCCCTCCCCGGGCGCCATGCGCCAAATGCGCCTATAAAGTATAAACCGGGCCTTGGCGCCTAAAAATTGGGGGGGGGGGCGGCTGGGCCATTGTGGCGCCTAAAAAATTTGACAGATTGAACTCGCAATTGGGAAGCAGCGGTAGCGGTGAAGCGTTCTCTATACGCACCGTTTGCGGCATCGCCATGGCCCGTATGCAAAAATTTAATTTGGCCCCTAAAAATTAGTATATGGCTCCTAAAATATTATGGGAAAGGCAGAACACTGGATGGATTTTTTCTTGAGCACAGTCCTACCGACAGTCAGTACTTCCTTTATGTAGGCGTGACCAAGTTTTCAGTTTTCTTCACTTCTGGATATAAGCTTAGTAAGAGTAAATGGGTATCAGCGTTCAATTTGTTGTTAGGGCATTGTCACTTAGCTCTAAAGTGTTCGCATTGGGGAAATGCTCCTTCAACTTGAAAGTGTTTACGCACGAATGCAACACACTGTATTGCGTACAGTAAATTGCATCTTTAACAATTGAAGGCACTTTCATGTTGCTCCAGGATTGTTTGTAAGTAAGTACGTTGGCTCGGATACGGACGACAAAAAGAAGTCTCGTTTAGATGTGTGTAGCTAGGACTGAGTATAAAGATTGAATTGCCTAAAATATATTTTGTAAAAATACGAACTATGTTTTTATTATGCTATGATGTCCAAAATGTTAGACAGATTTGAAACGGAAACGCTGTCGTAAGTTCGTAACTCTTGTAAAACGCAGCTGGATTTCAAAATCAGATATCGGAGTGGTTTGCTCCTCGAAGGAAAAATAACGAACTCGGTGAATTTTATGAGCATGTGAAACAAAAATACACGCGTAGAAAAATATAACACGAAGTTTGATATCCTATTTCATAACTTGGTTTTCCTTCCCTTATTATACCTTTTCCGCTCATATTAGTAGGCATATACTTTTGACTCCCTATAGGTGTATGATTAGGAGGCGCGCGAGTTTATTTCAGATGAGCTTGTTTAAAAAAATTAAGTAAATTAGCTAAAAAATACTATCCTATAATTATACTCTTCGGTGTTGAGTAAGAAGCGGCTGAGACGCCATAAGTTTGGAGTATTCATGTTATCTACGAGACGCATTGTTTTGTAACTTTTTAAAAGAGGCCAATCACTAAAATTAGAGCAAGTCGAACAGAGTGAATTAACCCGGAAAGTAAAACATGCTTCACTCATCGAGGAAATTCGCAAAATTTCAGCGATGATTTGGGTCAAGGAGAGCAGAGCTTTCAGGAAAATGTGCTCAATCGCACAAGATTAAAGTTCAAGGTGTCTCTGTGACAAAAATGCGAAAAGCACTTGTTGAAAGTAAGTGTTGAACCGCCGCGATCACTATAGTTAAAGTACGAGGTCTGTTAGATTAGAAACCGGATTTTGGTCATAACTAGCGCACAATGCGTCCGAATTAGGTTTTTTTGAGCTTTCCTGATAGCTGGAAATATACTTAAGAACGCTACGTTCACAGATTTTGTTTATTTTGATCAGTGTTTATTCTGTGTCATCTTGAATACGAGTAGGTCAGGTGCGTTTTGCGATTTTCAGCATGCGATCACTGATAGAGCAAAGACTCAACATTTAATTTTGTTTTAAACTCGGTATACTCTGTACCGAAACTTTTGGTATGCTAAGTAAAGTTTACCAAGATCATTGTATGAGATGTTCTCACTGTTTTGAGTGGGTTAAACGATTCAAAACTGGTCAGAAGTTCGTCAAAGATGAGGAGCATGGGAATCGACCCTCAACGGCAACTGACATTTGTCACGTGGAAGAAGTGCGAGCAAAGGTGCCCGAAAATGGTCGTTTCGAGCTTGTTGAACAGAGTAATATTTCTGAAGGCTCTGCACATACAATTTTGATAGAATATGTAGACACGCATCGAGTTTCAGGTACACTTGCCCCTTGATTGTTGTCCGTTGAACGAAAATCCAACCAAATGTCAATTTCTCTTTAGCTGCTTGAACGTTGTAACAATGATCCTACATTTTTGGATAGGATAATTTTCGGTGACAATACTTTAAGTGTACGGCTACGATATGGAGACGAAACTCCAATCGTCCTTGTGGGTTGAAAAATGTAGTGCAAGACCGAAAAAAGAGAGACAAGTTCGGTCAAACATAAAAATCGCAAAACATCCTTGAGGTTGCCTAACTTCAAGCCACATACCAACAAAGCTAATTATGATTTTTCAAATTTGTGAACGTAGCGTTCTTTAATATATTTTCAGGTATCAGAAAAGATCAAGAAAACGTAATTTGGACGCAGTGTGGGCTAGTTCTGACCAAAATCCGGTTTCTAATCTAACAGACCTCGTATACGAATGACAAAAATAATACCGCAAGGATCTCTCATTGTCTGCCTTGAGTTAATTTGATTTTATAGATGTTCCTTACTTGAAATAAAATCAGCATTCTAAGTTTAAAGTTCCAAGCTGATCATGTTAATTTCTGACACCAAAATATTTATAAACATGTTTTAACAATATATTGATTCCGTTTCAAGGTAATTTTAGTATGTCAACAAAATGATCCGTCTACACAAGTTATAATAATATCCTTGCGATGATGAGCTCTGAAACACGGTTAATATGTTGTAAAATGCTGGTGTCAACATGGGCTCTTTTCGATTTTTTTCAGCAAGAGGAGTATCAAATTTTATTGAAAATTTATCTTTAACCTTTGAACAAAAGTAGAAAATGAAAGGATGTTGCTGGTTAAGTTCGAAAACCACACAATTGAGTTTCAGTCGCTTGAACATGATTCATAAAAATCATTATTTTACAAAATTGCTCATGCCTTAACTTTATCTTTAGAAACTCTCATAGTATTTATTACGCGAAAGGTGTTGAACAGGTTTTTATAATCTCGTAATGGCAGAAGTTATTTAGTTTTCCGGAGTTTTGCAAAATCCGCTTTAAGTGATTTTCATCCGAGTTACGGATTTAGGAGCTAAGGTTCAACTCAATGCTGACATGTACGAATTCAAATATGACCCGATGTGACTCACAATAATTTATGTATTAAAAATGTTTGATTGTTTTATCTGCTGGAGTTCGGTCAAACATTTGGTAGTCATTAAATGAAATCATAAATAGTTTAATGTTCTAACTTGTTACTTGGTTCTTTTAAAAATGGACTATTGATATTGTTTTTTCCTCTCTCGAATACGAGCGGACCAGGAGCAGAAGCATAAACGAAAACATGTTGATTATCAAACAAGATTGACGCAGTTCAAAGTAGAGAACCTCTTCATCAGAGGCGTACATCGTTTGAAGCACTCACTCTAGCATTTGATATTGAGACGTTCCAAAAAAAAAAAAAAAAAAAAAAAAAAAACTCCTGGAGCAAATAGCTGCGTCACGGTATGAGCGCCATGCCACTTGAAAAGCGATTTTGTTTCGAAGATCATCAGGGTGTAAAGTCAGTGCACTGTTTTCTCTCTCGAACACATTTTGACGTAGGTGCCTTTGTTCAGTGCACTTTTATCCTAAGAGAGCGTTCGCTCGTTCGCTAGTTCGCTCCAGACGTTTTTTTGGCTTCTTGCTTTTTGTACCAATGTAGTAATATAATTACAGCAGAACTTATTTTAGTAGCGTATATTCCAAACAACTTTGGAATCAATCGTTATTATTTTTTTTTTCCAAAATTTGATTAACAGTCAGGTTTTTCCTCATGCATAGTTTCCGCCCATTATAAGCAGCTTTCCTTTCTAATGGCTTGAAAATTAAGGAATAAAATGTTACTTCACTTTAGCTAGGAACGATTAAGCACAAAAACACAGCCCGAATATACGAGTAAAGAAGGAGAGAAGTAAAACATGGGAGAACAAGGCTAAAACATTTAAAACACTAAAAGACATTGAACACTAACACTGTATTCCGGTGGTCACGTGATAACGGCTGGAGTCAGGTCACCACTCTATTTTTTATTCGTTTTTTTGTGTATGTGGTTTTTTGCAGCTGAAAATGAGCTGATACACAGCAGCTCGAAACGTCCTGCCTTTTAGTGTTTTTAATGTTTTAGCCTTGTTTACCCATGATTTAGTTCTCTCCTTCTTTATTTAGCTGGGAATTGTTGAGCATTCACCAGTAGAAAATGAGTCAGCTGTAATCAGAGTGACACAATAAAAATGATAAATGATTATATCAACTTACAATACTTCCAATAAGGTAGACGAAGAGGATTCCGATGACAATTTGGAGTTGGAAGTAAGTACCTAATGTACCTCGAATCGAATTTTCTCCGATTTCACCAGTGTACATAGGACAGACAATCGAGAAACTTCCACAAGCTGCTCCGAGCAAAAACCTACCGCAGCAGAGTATGAACACCTGAGAACAGATCAGAACCAAATCAGAATTTTTGACTGCGTAAACTTCAGAGAACGTTAAAAATTACTCGACTTTCTGAGAGATGAAGGGTTTCTCGGCATTATCCAAATCAGCAACAAGTGCAAAATTATTGTGTGGAACGATTCGTTATAATCAAACTTCTCAAGCTGAAAGCACCCGCTAGAAATCGTGGTATTTTAGGTAATTCTCCTTTAATTTAAATTAATTAATTACTCCTTTAATTAATATATCTCGAGTCTATGTCTTATAAAGCGATCATATTCGAAGAAAGTGTGTTGCGCATCATCTATGGTTTCTCTAGTACAGAATATACAATTTGGACTTTGTGCGAGCTTGAACCTGTGGAGATAGAATTTAAAGTTTCCATGGCCGGTAAGTAGCTGAGTCATGAAGAAATCAGTCTCTAATTTCCGATTGCGAAAGAGCCATTCTTCTCTGTCTGGAATCAATTTTTTGAACCCCTCATCTCTGCTAGGGGCTGCTACCCATGATTCACTCCATTGGTGAATAATGTCGGACCTAATATCTGTAAAGTTTTCAAATCTTCTAAATCTCCTCATTCTTTTTTCGATTTGCAGGTGCACTGGCGGGAAGCCAGAGATGACGTCAAGACAACTATTTGAAACAATTCTGTAGGCTGAGCATAACCTTGGCTTCACTGAAAAAAGTGGTATGCTGTTTTAGCACCTAGGATGTCAAAAAAGTGTCTAGTGATCCAAAGATGCTACCTTGATTGCCCACGCAGTTGAATTTGCATTCATAGGATGTAAAGTTAACTGCGAAGGCAGTAGAGGTAGCATCTTGGGACACATTTTTGACATGCTAGGTGCTAAAACAGCATATTATTTTTTTCAGTGTTGATTGGGCGGAGGGTACTTTCTATGAGTTTAGCCTTGCTCTTTTTCATAGCATCTTGATGCCAAGCCGATTATCGCAGGATATAGTAAAAGTGGTATAGAGTTGATACTCACGGACTCAGCCCAGATTATGGCGCACCATCCAATAGTGGTAGGCGCGACCAAAAACAACATGAGATTCTTTCGGCCGAAGACGTCGACAGTGAGACCAGTGATGATGCACCCGATGATGGCACCGATGGCCATGATGCCGCCCACCCAAGACATGTCATCTTCCGTCACCGGGAACCCGTATTCACCGTCCATCAGTTTCGGCCCGGCCGGCGAGGACCATGCCAGGATGTTCCCGGCGATGAAACCACCGATTGTCGCTGAAAAATGAAAAAAAAAAAAAAAAAAAAAAAAAAAAAAAAAAAAAAAAGAAATAGAACTAATGTTAAAATCTTTCAAATGATTAACATATTTTTTTTTACTTACACTGGTAAAAAAAACCTCTTGGTTCAAGAGTGAAGTTTCTTGTCGCCGGATTTAAGAGTCTGGACTCTTGTTTCAATGCAAAATCCGCTTGAAACAAGAGTTCAAGACTCTTAAATCCGGCGACAAGAAACTGCACTCTTAAGTCAATGCACCGCGGCATTGGTCCAAGAGGTTTTTTTTACCAGTATATTTTTAATCCATTATTTGGACGTATTTCTAAAAAACAGAACTAAGGGCCATCGGGGGAGGAAAGGAGAGGGGGGGCTTGGATTGGCGGGTGTTGCGGCACGCGATGCTCGTTCCGTCCTATACTCGCAATATGTTTTTCCATGGCGCCTATAGTTCCGTTCGACAGAACGCACTATCCGGGATTCTAAAATCTTCAGAAGGAACTCAATTTGGCGCTTAGTTCCGTTTAAAAGAAATACGTCCATTTATGAGGGGATGAAGAGCCAAAGAGACCGGTGAAGGTGGCGCAGCGTGCTTCGTGATATATCGATTGATCTTTTAAGTATGGAAAAATATCGATGATCAGGGTCTTTGCAACGAACACCTTAATAATCGATTCTTTATCATAGCTTCAAATTGGGAAATATCGATAATCGATCATTTACGCCTCGCCACTGAAAGAGACTAAACAGAGGCACCAGTCGAGGTACGAGCCTTCTGTTACATATTTTCTCTTGAAAAGTTTACGTCAAAATAATGAGAAGCTTGGAGGACAGGAGGAACAAGTTCAGTTTTTGCAAAAAAAATGAGATATTAATAATTTCAACCTGAACTAATCCCAAAATATACTCTGAGAAAGAATCAGTGCTAAAATTCAATTTATAAGCATTAAAAAGTGAGTTTGAACTTTCTTTCGGCCGTGCATAAGGCTCCATGTAATATCAAAACTTTAAACACGTATTTCTTTTAATAGGAAAACTGCACTTATTTTTGTCCTCTAATCCCTTTAAATGAGATTCTTACAACGAGAAGTTCAAAAATCCACCCCACGAGAGGGCACAAGTAATAATAATTCACACCAGTTAAATGTCTAAAATACAAATGATGTCATTCATATACTTTGTGTTATATTTGATCAGTGTCAAGTGCACAAATGTATATCAATAACTCACCTGAGAGTTGAATTTCAAACTTTTCGTTGCGTTATGGCTTCTTCATCAGCATG
Organism: Bemisia tabaci; assembly: GCF_001854935.1. NCBI lineage: Eukaryota > Metazoa > Arthropoda > Insecta > Hemiptera > Aleyrodidae > Bemisia > Bemisia tabaci. Next base: position 995,406 of record NW_017547290.1, read on the forward strand.
TATCTTTTCCTGCAGCTAAACGGTAAGTAAAGTCTAGGTTTAAGTTGTAGGCCCTGCATTCCGAAATTATAAGTATAGCAGCATTCTAAAGTTCATTATCGTCTCACGTATATCGGCCACGTCACCCAGGCATTTGAGTTGACACAATGACTACCTGTAGGTACAATGACGCATTGGCATTGGGTAATCAAATTGAAATTCAGCATCCCTGTTGTATATTCTATTATACATGTATGCGTATGCATTTTAACATTTTATTTGTTAGTATGTACATGATACTTTTCAGTGTAAAAAGACACTTACCGGTAAGAGCAGCAACATATTGCGTGGTCTTTTTGGATTCCTTGCGCACAACAGGCTCCAAAACTTCGATGCTGAACGCTGTCTTTTTATCCATGTCTTTGTGGTCCAACAACGGCTCTAAATTTTCGCGACGTGCCTGAAATCAGACATAAATAATACTATATCAGTCTAGAGAATCATATATTTTCAAGCATAAAATTGTTAAACCTTCTAAACTTCTTGAAATGAATTTTAAAAAAACGATAGACAAATAGTTCAAATTGAGAATATTGACAATTTCCCCCAAGATAAAACAAAATTGGTAGGGAAAATGGGGTCGGAAATCAGAGGAAAATAAGTTCATGTAGGTACAAACACTTGGGAATATCCACAAAAGTAAACGAAGAAAATCGACCCGCAAGTCTCAAAACGAACGGAAGCAACACAACTGTAAACAGAGCAAGGGAAAGGAAACGCTTTGATAACGGCGCAGACATACAACTATTCGTACTCGATGGATATCCGTGATGTATCTGGAGAATGGAAGGCGCTTTGGCGCGAGGCGTGATTTCGCAATGCTCCGCTCTACGCTGCCAATGATGTGTCATTCAGATCCCGGAAAAAAAGTCAAATATCGAGGCTCAATTATGTCTCCCCCATTTTCGACCGTGTTGACACCCGATTTTATCTTTTTTCTTCCAATTTGATGCCTAACGCGAAATTTTGAAGTGATCACTTTTATTAATAAAAGTGATATTTTTGATTAAAAGGAAAATGTATGTGCGTGGGTAACTCGTGCTTAAAATGGACCATTTAATTTATGCTGTATCAGAATTGGAAAATTGCACGTGTGTTTAAATTCGTACGTCTTAATTTAGGAAAGGCTGCACGTAGATAGGAATGTAATAATTATTTCTTGGATACTCACAAATTGAGATAATTCCCTTTTTCTTCACTAAACCAATGAAATTTGCTAAATTGAATTCGGGGGAAAAACTTTGTCTCCTGCTTATTTCGACATTTTTAAGGAACGAAAATATCTACGAGTTAAAACTTAAGCAAGGTTTCTCACACATGAAAATAAACACCGAAAAAACTTTTCAGGAACCACTTAGGTCGTTTTAGCACTACATATCAACGAATTCACGCAAATTTTGAACTAAGAAACTTAGACTAGTCTTTAGACAAAGAAAACATAACAACTTTAACTAATGATAATAAAAACTGAAAGAGGAATCTAGAAAAGTAATCAGATCGTATATCGCAAGACCGCGGTGTTCACATTTCGAATGAACATTTGAGAGGAAATCGCACAAATTGAGATTTAATATTTGAAAAGATAAGCTGAGCGGAAGATAAGAGAAAACAAACATAAAGTGAATTGTTCTGCAGAATAGGAATGGAAAAAAAATAAAGGAGGAGAGGAGAAACTTCACGGGTCCGTCAAGTACGATTTTTGCACTTTACTGAGTCAAGTGACTCTCTGGAATAAACAACCCATTCAACGAACGAATAAAGCGATATCTTAAGTGCTTTATTTATTATCCTGATACATGATCCAAAAGGCTGACGACTTTGCCTTGACTTCTGTCTTTCTAAGTTCTTGGTAATATCCAGCGACCAAAAGATGAACACAGCTCCTGACGCATCTTCAAATCACTTCCATATTTTTAGTTATTACTGATGATATTTATCTATACTACTTCAGAGGGTAGCAATAAAATATTACTAATTTTAGTAAACTTTATTCATATCATTAACTTGAAGAGTATTGCTCCAGGTTTTGTGCGAATATTTTCGTAACATTATTGTGGTAGGTAAGAAACCAGGAAGTAAAGCTCAGTTTTATCACAGGACTTGAGATTGCATGATTGCATGGCGTATTATTTATCACCAACATTGATAGTTCTAATCCGTAGATATAGGCTGTGTCCCAGAGGAGCATAATAAAATTCAGTTGGCTTAGCTCAGTACACTTGTCAGATGCAGGTAACTTGAGCCAAAACACTTCACGAAACAAGGGTTTCGTGTTTGCAGCTTTGCTCGTGAAAAATTGAAAGAGATAAACAGAACATTGACAATTGTTATTTTTTTGAAGATTTAAGAGCTGCTGAGAGGCGAGAGGCCCTTAGAATTCAGATGGGTGAGCTCTACTCCTCATATTTAAATTATCAATCCAGCTACAAGGTACAACACATGATGGTATCAAGTTTAAAATTTATCCAAAAGAAGGGTTAGAGTTAGCTGCAAAAATTTGAATTTTGATGAATTGTTGCTGGAGGTTAAAAGAATTTTCAAGCGTAAAAAACAATTTTCGAGACTCAACCGTTTTTGCAACTCTTTTAAACTTAACATGAAATTAAACTTGATAGGTCTTATTGTAAAATGCCGAGCATCAAAAATCCTGCTATGAAAATGATATGTCTGGCTGATTAATTACTGTGCAGTCTATTACTGTGCACACAATCTCCCTCTTGTAAACTATATTTTTAGTCATTTGGACATTTTTTAATTCTTAAAAATGCGCTCTCCTCGATAAACCTTAGACTGCATATCCATGAATGTCCATAATCATGAATTTCATTGTGAGCTCATGTTTTAGATAGATGTATCATTCCCTTTTCAATAAGAGTAACCAAGAATTTCCCCGTATGAATTCCATTTTAAAACGTCATTATAAATGAAGAATCGGAACAACTGCCCACAGAAAATCTACATGCATAGTTTTCGCTTTATTGCGGTTCTTGATAAAAAAAATTGGGACTCCAACAGTATAATTCCGAAAATTCCACTCAGTAAAAGTGTACTTTTTAGATAAATGAATGATCAGTCAAAAACATGCATGTTGTAACTTTCGCAAAGAAATTCAGGTTAAAGCTTGCAAGCATTGTAAAGATTACACACGATTTTCCTCGTTCTTAAAGCATCCAAAATTAATAGCTCAGAATTGTTTTAAAAACTAAAAACTAAATCACCTTTTTTGAAAATAGAGTCATTCATGGGAGAAAGAATAACCGTTCAAATTTATCAAGGGCTCGTCCTACGTATTTTAGGTCCAAGGAAGGGTCCGACCTGATCCTCCGATGGGTTCGTCTTTTTTCTTAATCACACTTAAGTATTTGAACTTAAGTATTGAACACGTAAGTATTGTGAACTACTGAAATTTACCCTTAAAAAATACAAGGTACTCATTGACCAGAACATGCACCAAAACTTTTCTGGCGTTGAAAATCATCTCAAGTGTTTATCGATACCTAGCCGCAAAATAATCGAACAAGTTTGCTTCAAATTTAGATTTATACACAGGGGTAGGTGGTATGAGCTTTTGAATGAGCGACGACTTCACAACATTAATTTCCGCTTTTACTAAATAATCCGTTTTTTTAGTGCAAGATCCGCATATCTATATTACTCTTCACTACATCACTACATCGCTACACTACACATGCGCTGTTCTTCGTGTCCATACAAAATAATCGGACAAGAGTGTTTGATATTCAAATTTACGCGCGAGTGACGCGTGCCGATTTCACAACATTAATTTACGTTTTTACTGAATTATCAGTTTTTCAATGCAAAATCCGCACACCTATATCGCTCACCACTACACCACTACATCCGCACATGTGCTGTTCTTCATGTCAACACAAAATAATTGGATAAGCATGTGTTTGACATTCAAATTTTTGTCGCTAGGGCTTTTGAAAAATTTCAACATCTGTATTTACGCTTTTATTTAGTTTTGTTGTGCAAGATCCGCACATCTTAACACAAAGCCCGGAAGGAGAGCACGTGAATCGTCATCGGTAAACACAAAGCGGATAGGGAAAAAAATCAAGTAACATTGCGCACTGAAGTATGATGGTAAACTAGACGCTCCGCTGCATTGCGGTTGACGTGCGGGTTTTCCAGAAGCTTTAATTATATGCGTCCGTCGGCAGCAGGTCGCTAGACCGTCAGGAATTCCGGTGATTTTCCGTGTAAACGCCAGAATGCGAAACGCTCGTGAACGGGTCGTGTGCTGGCCAATGGCAACGTCGCGCTCAGCAAATACCATGTTCACTTCCGGCGATGTCGCGGTACACGCGTGAATTTCAAGTTATAATTTGTGATTAATTATTATTAACAGGAGCAGGATTATTCGCGGTTCCCACCATTTCTCGAGCGCCGAGACGGATCGCAGAAATGAATGAGAGTGAGTCAGGCCTGTCATGTGGGGTTGCCTACTCTGCCGTGCGAAGGAAAAATGCCGCAAGTTCATTCGGGCGTTGTCAAATTTTTACCGACTAAACCCTAATTTTTTCGAACATTTTTTGAAACGCTTCCCTGATTTGTAACAAAATTTTATTCATAATGTCAAAAATTTTACAAGAAAAAGACACCCCCGACTTTTCACCCCAAAAATATTCTGGCAGAAGAAATGTGGTGACTTTAAAATGCATTTACGTCCTTTTTCCGTAGATGGTCGTATTTTACAATGGGTTCATTACAGTTACAGTGTATTGAGGATTTACGATTCGATCATCGATTCTATCATGCTAAGGAAAATCGCCGTATGAGCCTTCAGGCGTTGCCAAATCTCCTTTGACAAATCATTAATTTTCAGGAAAATTTGTGAATATTTTTCTTCTAATTTCTCAGGTGATTTTGTTTGTAATTTGATCTAAAAAGACAGAAAATTTCAAGGAAAAATACTGATAATTTTCCTCAACAATAAACATTTTATCGGAGTCAATTTGGCAACTCTCGAATGTTCATACGGCGTTCTTCCCCAGCACGGCAGAATCCCTGGGTAACATACCGTAATAAACACAATGGTTTTGTCTAAAATCAATTCTCAAGCTTCAAAAAACCCTTTCAAAGCTTATAGAGCGTGATAGTCTAACATTACGCTAACAGCGCTCCCGCCATGTGGTAAAAAGTATCTATGAATATTGGCAAGATTATCATAACTGTGAATTGGATTACATTTTGCAATAAGGAACCACTATTTCTGGTCCATTTTAGAAACAACATACATGCCATTGGTTTCCCATTGCAGATATGTGCTTTTATGGGAGAGCCAGAGAGAGTGGTTCCTTATTGCAAAATATAATCCAATTAGGAGTCACCTCTTTGACGCTCTAAGTCTTTTCTCACCTTGAGTCTTCGGCCCGATTTTGCATGAGGAATCGAACTAAATTCAGAGGAGGGGGGGGGGCGCTCTCCAATATTAACGCAATGTTTCACCACCACGCCCTCAAATTGCACAACCTTTTGTGAGGAGGGAGTTTGTCGTACACAACATAATTTACATCAACATGTTTCATTGCGAAATATTGAATCAGAACAACATTCTGAATGACGAATCCCATCAAAGATCGGAATCGTCCCTTAATTTTCAGAAAGTTTTCGCTCTGGGGAGAAATTGGGTCAAGGGGGTACTGGACCCCAAAGGACCGTCTTTATACCGTGCCCTTGTGCGAATTACGTCTTTTGACGGTTGATATGTGTGAGTAGCTGTTATGGACTTTGAATAAACGTCTATTTCTTCGAGAAAATCTCCAAGATATTTGTATGAATATTACACAACACTTATCAATTCGCGACTAGGCATAACATGACGTAGTTATATTATATCGCCCACTTAGTATATTAATGTTTACAAACAGCTTATGTTTGCTTGCAAGGAAATGCAAGGCGTCAAGCACCATTGAAACAGAGGTGCTTGACGTAGGGACAGCTCAGTGTTTGATATGGTTCATCACCATGATGTTTCTCAGTATAGATTTATCGAATAACATTCAAATTATATAATTATGCACTTTTGCATGTAAAATGTAAATAGTATGAACAGGACTTATCGGAGGTGAAATGGATTATATTTTGCGATAAGGGACCACTATTTCTGGTTCTTCTGTAAAAGCACATTTCTGCACAGGGAAACCAATGGCATATATATTGTTCCTAAAATGAGCCAGAAATACTATTTTGTATTTCATTGCCCGTGCAAGAGAAACGAAAAACTGCCTAGGAAACTTTTGTCGCTCCTTCGCTGAAATGAATCCGAAATTTGCCTGAGTTATGGGAGGCCCAGACTCACGTCGATCTAAACACTCGAGAAAATTTCCGCAAATGTGGGTTAGTTAAACGAGGCCATTTGAAATCTGCTAAGGTCTCATGGTTTAGTTACTAAATATTTTGACGACCTCTTTCCTGAATTCATGTTTCAATCTGACGATTTTTCCAATCACAGCACTTCACTTGAGGATTACGATCGGTTTATGACCCTGCAATTTGTTTACGTGAAATGAAGATTGTATTAATGCCAGCGTGTGGTGTTCTCCCTGTTCCTCCTATTATTTCACCGGAGCTATTTAAATGAGTTGGCAAATAGCTGCATTGGTTGACGAATGATGAGAAAAGAAAATTCACTCAAATGAACAGCATAGATATAAGCTCCTAGACTTTCTGAAATTTTCCTCTTGCTTGATCCACGAACGTACAATTTCAGCTGAGGCAGAATCCACGATCTAGAACCTCTGGCTTTAAAACCTACGCCGAAGGAAAGGTCCCACCTACTCCCCAAAAAATCTATTTCCTGGCAGTTCTAATATTATTTTTAGTTTGATTTTTCCTCTTTGTTGACGTGAGAAATGTTTGAATATGGACGTAGCCCCTTGATTTCCGGCTAAATGTCGAAATACCTGATCGGTGTTCAACAAGAGCAACTAAAACGAGCTCTTCTTCCAAAAGCTGACACTTTTGGTTGCTGTATTTGAATCATTTGGCTAGCTATCGGATACGGAGGTGACATGCAGAGCCTTATTTTCACCTCAGAAATTAAAATTAATCATATGCTGGTGATTTAAATGTCATGTGTTATGGCCAATTTAGCAATCGCGGTTTAAACGACCACGAGCTGTATTTAGCTATCTGGATCGAGCAAAGGCATAAGGTAAAGTCACTTTATAATTAGAGATTCTTACCAAGAATCGCGCTGAGTCCTCTCTCTAGTGTGAACGCTAATTATAGAGAAACTCCGTTTAAAGCCTTTACGCATATTCCCTCAGTGCCAATGAGAATGTTAATCGACCAAAAGTTGGATCACGTACATCAAAGAAACCTTTTAAAAGTATCGGTTCCCTGCACGCTACAGCCTACCACTCCCACAAGGAGACCGATTTACTCAATATTAACTCCTCGATTTGAGGTTAATTTGCCCTAGTGCATGTACATCTATTTAACCCTATACATTCATGGTTGTGATAGTGTTATAAGAAGCCTGACGTGTTGTTCAAAATTATCGCAAAATTAATAAAGGGTGATGGTATAGTGTCGTGTTAAATGCACTGTAATTCATTTTTCTGTACAGATTTTTTTTTTTTTTTAATTTCATAATAATCCTGGATTTGCAGTTGAAGTAGCCTTTTCGTTCGATAATGTTGATGACTTTGTGATGCAATTCTAACGAAGCAGCAATTTGTTTTAACATGAGGTATGCCGGTTTTGGAGAGGGATTCTCAAGTCTATAAAATTTATTCTTTAGAAGTCATATTTAAACTTTTAACAGCGGAAAGTAATTTTAAAGTATACTTTATTTCCCTGGATTTTCCTCGTTGTTCCTAGGCTAATATTATAAATTTGACCTTGAGCCAAAGAAGTAAAAATAATTTAGTTTGACAAAATAACGCTACAAAAGTCCTAATCGCGCAGTTCATAAAGGGTTTTTCAATTTATCTCTCTCACTATTCTTGTGGGTACAGAAAATATTGCCATTTGCCATCCTTAAAAAAAGAAAAAAGCGTTTAAAGCGCCTAGAGTGGGAATAAAAACAAACTTGAGAAAATTTTAGTAGGTCTGCATGGTGATCCAAAAAATAGGTTTTTTCTTAAAATTTAAATCCAAAAAGTACATGCGGACGTGTGTATCTTAAAATATAATTCCTTAAATTCATTCAAAGAGGGCTAAGAGGACGATATTCATGGCCATACACGCCGAGGGTCTCTTCTTCTCGGCGTGTGAACACGTGTACCACTGTAGATGGTGGGAGGGGAGGGGGATTTTCCAGAATGGAATTCCAAAGCAGATCTTTTGACTTGTATGTATACGTTGTGGCCGTGCGGCGAGTTGAAGGCGACAGCTTCGGTCATTTACGACCCAACTCGAGGGAAATCGTCCCGGACGTATTTTATACCCAACTTCAGAGTTTGCTGCATTGAGAAAATTCAGGCGCGATCGCGTCAAAGAAGGACATTTTTCACTGTCCTGCCCCTATCCTCCTCAGAGAAATAAGTTAGGCATCAAGTCGAATCATCTTGGCTCTTAAAGTCTAAAAGTTCCGAAGCAAAAGAAAAAAAGCGTTGTCACGTTGCGCGAACTTCCTATACAACTTCCTAAAAAGTTTAAGGACAGTTTTAGGCCTCTATCACGTTACGGTCCAACGCATCAAATTGGATTAAAATAAAGCACCCAATTGGCTCATTTGTTTTTGCCGCTTTTTTTGTAGAGAAAAGTTAAAAGTATAACAAGCTAAATTAAGCCGGGTTTTGTTTGGATCCAACGCGATAGTATCGAAACTTTCCAAGAGAGTGAATAAACAAAACTTTCCCTGAAAATCTGTTTTTCATCCCTATTTAAATTCCGTCGATTATATGGTCACATTTTTTCTCAACGAAGTAGCAAATTTTAATTATGGATACACAACTTTGTGCCAAAAACGTGCCTCAATTTTGCGCATCTTCTCTATTTCTGATCGACGCGCTTCAGAAAAAACCATTTACTCTCATCGAATATGCTGATAAGCAGGAACGAACTCTTTTCGAATTCTATCTGGATTATTTATTTCTGTTTAGCAGTGGAAACTTAAAAAATAACTGTCTTAGATTTACGTATCCTACTTTTAATATGACACGCTTATTTTTTTCGAGGATGCATGGAGCTTAACCCCATTTTTAAATGGAAAAATGGATTTTAAACTGACACACTTTAAAATATCACTTTGTCTTCTCTCTACATCGAAAAAAAGGATGCTGATTCAACATTCTGGATGTAAAAAAGTGTGCGACAACTCACAAAACGCTACTTTAACCGCAGTAACCGACACAGCAGTTACTGCAGCAATGCCAAGATGTAAAACAAACTGCTGTGGCGGTTAATTTACCGTTTTGTGAGTAGTCGCACACTTTTTTACATCCAGAATGTTAAATATATCGGCGACCTTTTTTCAGTGTAGTACCTTTTTTTTTGGAAAAAATCAATTTTAGATTAAATCGCGCCTTTTGAAACACCGCAATCATGATACGTGTTTTGTAACTTTAACCACCGATGTTAGGGGAACTGCGTGCGATTTGGCTTCGCCTCCGAGCTCTGTGAGCAGCGGCTCTGCGATATATCGATTGATCTACCATTTAAACCTATGGGAAAGGATCGATTAATAGGGTGTTCGCAGCGAACATCATGATAGTCGATTCTTTACCATACCTTCGAATGGGAAAATATCGATAATCGATCATTCTCGCCTCGCCACTGTCTGTGAGATTAATTGAAATCAAGCGTACTGCGCGAAAGACAATACTGAATAATCGCCTTTTACGAACCCGTAACTTTTCAAGAGAAAGGCCACTCGCGCGACTGGGGCGGGGGCGGGGACCACTCGACGCAGGACTGTCGCTGATGATCATTACTCCTGAAACTTTGCCAGTTTATGTCTTTGGCCGGAACACAATAATAGATCTCCTCATTTGACAAAATCTTTCGCTAATGGCCTGTTGTCGTTTTCCGAGTGCATCTCGTCCGGAATTAGTCATCTCTTAATGGCGTCCCCTTATATCTCCTTTGTCTTTTTGACATTTCAAGTCTCTGCTGTTTTTCTTTCATTTTTAACTTTCAGCAATGGGGTATCTTCAAAGTTCGCAGGCGTTTCTGATCGTTTCAGCACAAGTCCGTAAGCTCTGATGCGTCTTAATACCCAGTAGCGTGGCGAGCTTTGCGATGGATGGATTGATCTCCCATTTAATCCTATGAAAATGGGTCGATGAACAGGATGTTTGCAGCGAACACCTTAATAATCGATTTTTTACCGCAGCCTCAAATGGGGATTTATCGATAATCGATCATTCACGTCTCGCCAATGTTACTATCTAATATTCTTCTCTATTTTGTTTTTTTATTAAAAAATATTCAAATTTCTTTAGAAATACGTGTCATCGGTTTTTTTTAAATAAGATATGGCTATAAAAACCGCCCTCGAAAAGGTGAAAAAAAACAGTAAAATAAGCAGGTAACTGTGTTATGTGCGACAGCTAAAATGGGGATAATTTTTTATCATGTGGCACATAATATGCCCCAAAATTTTGAAATTCACACTTTAAGATTACTTCAAAGAAAGAGAAAGATGAACCGCTACTCTGAGAAAAAGTGAAGTTTACCAGCGCTGTTTTCAGCTTTAGAAACGATTCATGTTAAACTTTATACATGATTATGGACTTTAAAAAGCGCGTAGAAACTTGAAAAATTGAAATTTTTGATCCTAAAGAGGATTATTCTCTTTGCTTGACGTTTTGAGTTTTCACCTTCTAGGACTTCTCTATCTGACTTCACAATATTCAAATCGATTACTTGACTGTATCTACAAATATTTTAAAGAAAACAGATTATTTGCAATATTGACTTGCCCGGTGAAGATAGTACATCCATCAATGTGAGGAGAGTTCAAGGATTCAAAGCACTTCTGCACCCGTCGATGAGGTTTTGCAGTTATACAAGTAATATTTTCTGCAAAACGCACATCTAAGCGAATAAAACACTGGAAAAAAAAAAAAACACATTGAATCTAGAGTCCAGACTTTTGAAAACATTGACAAGAAAAAGGACTCTCGATTCAATCAGATTTAAGCTTAAATCGAAAGGAAGTCCACTCAGATTACGAGGCTTGGCTCTTGATTTAAGCTTAAATCTGATTGAGTCAAGAGTATTTTTTCTTGACGATGTTTTTTTAAGAGTCTGGACTCTAGATCCAATGTTTTTCCTTCCAGTGAATTTCAGCATTTCGGGTTATTTTAGTTGGAATACGTATGCGCTGATTCAGTTTATCTCGAATCTCCGCAGCGATTTGTATTTAGCGTCATGGTCGGATAGAGCAAAAATCTGCTCTGAAAAAAAAATTGACGTCCATCCTTTTCACATGACATGCTCAAAAAATAACCCGCACTGTTCAGTGCATGTATACACTCGTTATTAATTAAACTGAACGTCCACCTAGCTTCGCTACGATCGCAAAAAATATGTTTGTGTGGCTTTGACATGCCAAATGATGATTTGAATAATGACTCTAGATTAATAGCTCCGAGTTATTCGCCGACTTTATTACGCTATGAATAAAAAGTATCATTTGATACGTGCATGAATGAATATTAATTGGACTATTCGTGCTAGAAAGAACTGGGTGCATATGAAGTAAATTAAAAGGAGGTATGGAGTCTGCAAATCCTATGCACATAGTTCTTTTAGATTTAATGAATTTGCACATAGTTCCATTTGGCATAAAAACATCCGATTTTGGAATGCGCTCGCAATAAATATAACGTTTCCCCTAGGTTTGGACATTCCGATGCCGTCTAAAGGAAAAACACCATGAAAACATAGGGACGTTGCCAAGTTGCCCTAGATAAAGTATTCATTCTTTAGGAAAGTTATGAATATTTGTCCTGGAAATTTTCGGATTCTGCAGGTGAAATTGTGAAAAATTAGAGGGAAAAATATTCACACATTTTTTTGAAGATTTGTAGTGAGTAAGGGGCATTTTGGCAACATTGGAGGTTCCTACAGCGCTCTTCCTTAGTATGGTGGTGTAGCACTCAATCAGCATACGGCTCCATCAATAAAATTTTGATTGATCATATTTTGGTGTCTTTTTGCCGAATGCCAATCGATAAAATATCTAATAAAGAAAAAATTATGTTTTTTTTCGCAATACATATGAATTTTAAAATACATAAAAAAGGTGCGAATAATTATTTTGAAGAATCGGAAGCAAACTGTTTCAAAATTTTCCCTGAAGACACGCATTTCATCAAAGGAAATTTGGCAACGTCTTAGTGTTTATATGACGTTTCTTCTCAGCTCGGCGGCATAGAACTCAATCCAAACGAGGCTTCATCTATTAAATTTTGATTTATCATATTTCGGCATCTTTTCCTGAACGGCGGCGCAGATTTCGCGGCAATAATGGAGCTTGCCTCGCGTGGCCAGGGCGCAGGAGGCAGCCGGCGTCATTGGCAATGACCTTCACACGAGAGGAAATGCCCTGAATAATAGTCGTAAAACGTCACTCTGGTCAGCGTAATTCGCTCCAGTGTAATTATGGGAGTCGGGTCCCATTGCTTGCCGCCAGAACTTCACATGAAAATGACTCAAATTACCCGCCAGAATTTCGAACATTGCCGGGTTTCGCGCAAAGTCTACCGTTTTTACGTTAAATTGTGTGGTATAATGTGAATCTCAATTGGCATATTGCAACACTGAACATTTCTATTCTGTCGTGCCTGTGAGAAACCTCGTTACTCAACCAGAATATCATTGGATTTATGCGGTTTTAGCCTAGAATGACAACACTCGTTGCTGTCATCATACTTCAGACCAACCGTGCGCGCCGGAACTCTAACACCTATCTTCTTCTCCGCTGAAAACTGTCCAGTGAATCATTTTGCGCAGTTTTTCCGAAGCAATTTTAGGCAGAGAGAAAGGAAGGGGGAGTGGGGTGGGAGGGGCGCATAATAATGCCCTATGCCTTGCAAGATTTCAAGTTACATTGTTGGGGATTGTCCTGGAAAACACCGGATGACATTGTTTTCTCGGCAGTAACAAAGTAAATGAAAATGCCTTCTATTTTGACAAGTAATGAATCAGATCTGGTGCAAATGACGACGATCTAATAGACGATCCAGTTATTAAAAGGGTTTGAATTTGAAAACTCTTCTTCCCCAAAACGTCTATATACTCAAATAATGTTCTGAAAATTGGACTTATTTTTGGAATACGGATCTGCTAACATTGCAATGCTCTCAATACTGTGTACAGTTTCCTTTAATTTGCAAGAAAAATTTGAGACTTTAATAATATGCATGAACTTTAGGCCGGCTTCCTTTCAATTCTTCATCATTGATCCGTTTTTTTTTTATGAGCCCAGTCCACTGGTGCTCCAATTCGATGACTCTGAAGCAATCTATCATGATAGACATTTTTTACTGAACTTTGCGTCTCGCCGCACTGGGCTTTAAATGAAACGTAGGTTGATATAAATCTCTGGACTTTTTTCTGATTCCTTCGCGGGGGAAAGAAAATAAATACTAATATATTGAGATGTGCGCTCAAATTTTTCCTACAGTGACCATGAAACGCAATGACTTTGCCGCATCCCTCATTCCTAGATTAGAGAAGGCAGGGAAGCAGCAAGCAGCCCACATTTTTGGATGCCTACATTGTTAAATATTGAAACAATCAAAGCGTTATTCAAAGAAATGTAGCGATAAAAATCAACTAGGGGCTTATAGGGCTGCTCCGCAGCCCCTTATTTTTCCTGTACACTTTTCACTTTCACATGTTTTTTTTTTTTTTTATTTATTTTCATTTAATTTTCTGTTTTGTCTTTGAATCGGGTCTAATTATTTTTTTGAGAGAATAAATATAACAAATGTTTTCAAAAATTGTAATTTTATTTAGTAAACTTTAGACTAAAATTTTGTTTTAATCTTCATACGAAATTATTTTTTAGGTTTTACATTTGTTTTCAAACTAATTTTAAAGAAGATCTTTTTTTATTTTTTAAATACTTTGCTTTTTTTTCGATTAAATTGTTGATTCTTTTTTTGCCATTTCTGTCCTGCTTTTCCTCCTATATTTCCTACAACTTTGCTCTTCTTCTTTCCTCCTTTTATCTTTTCTTTTTTTGCTTCTTCTTTTTCTTCTTCAGTAGCTGTTCCTTCTGGTTCTTCTTCTTTTTCTGCTCCTGTTTTAACTTCATCTAATTTTTCCGCTTTTTCTTCTTCGTTTTTTCCATGTTCAGTCTGCTTTCTGGTTCCGGTAATAAACTTACCTATATATGGATCCTTGAACTTTAAAGCAATAAGGTCCATCACCCGGAATATCAATTCGATTTGCAGAGAAAGAGGCAAAAGCAACGGCACTATTATAATTTCTGATATGCTTTATGAAATTTTGAGAATATAAAAATAATGATTTCAAATCGGTATTTGTCCGAATACTCGGTAAAGAAATTAAGCCATTTTGGCAGCAGTTATTAAAATGACCATTGGACATTTCACCCTGAAAATGGCGAGCATCACAATGATGACAAATTATATTCATTGAACCGACTGAAAATTTGGTAACAAAATTTTCATCAAAGTTCTGATCATCAATTTTATACTTCCGAAATGAAGAAATGAAACTTTGATTTTCTATACTAATAACAGAGTTAAGTTCTTGCTTCACTAAACGAACATGCGAAGAATTCTGGAAAACGCGACCACGTTTTGGAGGACGACCGCCTCGGTCATTGAAAATTTCACTCATAACAACTGTTAAATTTAAAATTAAAATTAGTAAAAATTATTATTATTTTAACAAAATCATAACTGAAAAGTTCAATTTTTAAATTAAAAAAAATAAATCAGAAGAAAAAGGATGAAATGAAAATGGAAATTAATAATAAACATATTTATACACATTGAAAAGAAACAGCGTGAAAAGTTCTGATCGGAAATGAGAAAAAAAACTTGGAGGTTATTGACTTAATGAGGAAAAATTGGCAATAGGAAAAAGATGGAACCAATCATGAAAAACCGTAAAAAAAAAAAAACGGGAAAAGAAAAATGTAAGTTGATGGCAGTTGAGTGTTGGAAGTAACCTCACTTAATGATGATTGTTGAATGAAAACAGCTGATAAAAAGACAGCAAACAGTAAAGTAAGATGCGTAGCAACAAAACTTTTCCGAAAAACAAAAAACAAAAAACCCCCACTTCCCCTCATCCAATTTATGAGTTTTTAGGGATTTAAAAATCGGGGACGAACCCCAGAAAATAATTTATAGTTTTCCCGAAGCATTGAGAACAACACCTTTCAAATGAACCAACGCCCCTCGCAATTAGTACAGTGGTTGATTCACAATTTCATTCTATTTTTCAAATTAAATATTAAGATATTATTTTACTTCGTCGGTACATTAGGCAACGCCGGACTTAAGTTACAGTATGAGAGAAACAAGGAATGCGCCCTTAGGATTGAATATGACGAACACGGTAGAAATTTCATTTTAACTCCTGGATGCAACTATTCGAGCTGTATGGATGTCCGTGTTGCATACGAACTCAATTGAAGGCGTTTTGACTTTCCAGGCACTCACCACTTAATCTTCGCCGCGGCGCACAGTGGATCGAGTCAATTAGAGAGGTCGAACATGAAATTTTTGACAGAATTTGCAAATTTTGATGTTTAATTCGTCACATTTTAAATTTCAAGGGATGTTTCAAGACGAAAATTTCACGAGAAACCCAATGTAATTACTTTTAGAGCCTTTAAGTTTTGTATAAACGGAGTCTCACGCGTTTAAAGTTTCCAGATTTTTCCCGACCTCTCCTATTGACTCGATCCACAGTGCGAAGCCAACAGTGGCCTTTACTGCAGAGCTCCAAAATAACACAGCACTTTTAATTCTTCGTTTTTACTACAAACGTGTATCCAAGGAGTCTTACGCACCAATAGGTGCATACAGTCGCAGGCGTAGGATGTGAGTATCTTTTGTGCTTTAGTTTTCACATCGCTATGCGCTGAGCTTGATTCAGAGAGCAACTATTCATACTTGAGAAATGTCTACAAAGTAAAAATGCAGAATTGAAAGCACTCTGTTATTTAAAATTCTCACAGTAAAGCCCGCTGCATAATGACCCGAGCCGTTTTTCAAGAGGTTGAAAATGTTCGACCAAAACCGCAAATTCTCACGTTCATTTCTCCTTATGATAAATTGCATGAGGCGCTTTTTGAAGGACATTATAAGAAAAAAAATTCACGACACAACTTCTGAAACCTCTGCGTTCCGTATTAACATCGATATGACCTTCAAACGTTTCCCTATTTTGTAAGACTCCTCTCACTTACTCGCTCCACGGAGCGCTACAAGTGAGGCGATTAGTGTCCGATATCAAAACGCCTTCACTCCCGTGCGTATGCAACACGGACATCCATGGAGCTCGAATAGTTGCATCCAGGCGTTATGATGATTTTCTGTCACTCGTGGTATTCGTTGCATGCGACACCAACTGAAGCTTTGAATGTTTTTCTTGCAACTTAACTCAATTGCAGCGTTGCCTATCGTGCCGATGAAGTAAACCTCTACTGATATTCTTCGCGAAATTGCCAATTTTTTGAGATCGGCATTATTAAAACGTAATAAAATGTTTCTGACCCTCAAAATTACGTAATAAATTAGGTATTTGAGCATGGGACGTTGAGTTGCCCTAAACTTACTTTAATGAGCCGTCCTTTGTGTGTTTTTTTTTTTTTTTTTTTTTTTTTTTTTTTTTTTTTTTTATCTTATTTTCAGAAGGAGGGTTTTTTTTTAATGTTTGAGTACGATATATTCCAGGAACAAACCTAATGGATCGGACGTATTAGAACAAAAATTATGACTATTGGTTTTTTGACAAAATGAAATGCAACAGAAAAGCTGTCACAAAACTAGATTCACATAATTTGATTTTCTAGGTGCAATGGCAAAACTAGCATTATTAAGTCTGGTAAAGGTATCAGTGAAAATTATATTTTGTTCTATTCTTGCCCTCCTGAAATGTGGTCTGTGTCTAGAATTTTATTTTAAACTTTGCCTCCAAGTGCATTTAAAACAAATTCCATCTTAACATTGTTCAAAGTAGTAAATTCCTATTGAAAATACCGACGCATGTTTTCCAGATGCGGACGGGCAATGACCCGTAAAGATTTCATTCTTCTCGGTAAAATATGTGGCTATGAATGTGTTACCCTTTCACGTCGACGCTTGACGTAAGGACGCACGTATGATACGTATTTACTGGTGACTACCGGGATACATACGCAGTATAGCTCGGGAGTAAATTGGTCATGAACCAACGCGCATTTAAATGCTAATTGCCTCGCTGCGTGATTATGAGATATGGAAATTATTTAAATTTTGCTCAAATTTTTGTTCTGGTAAGGAGCTGAATAGACGTATTTCTGCCGAACGGAACCACGTGCATTATGACGTGAGCTCTGTTATGCATATTTTCTTATGGGTCTCAGGGCTCATATCTCAATGCACATAGTTCCTTTTGGCAGAAATACGTCCAAATGAGCCCGACCTCTGAGCTTTGTATTCTGCCTTTCAAAACCAGTCGTGCCCAAAAATCAAAAACAGTGAATAGAGGATAAGAAAAGATTGGAAGGATGAACGCAGATAGCGTTGAGAGTAACAGTAATTATGGGAAAAAATTCACTACAAGGTTTTCAGTTCGGACAGTGGGAGAGTGTCCAATTGTCAATAAGGTCTCTGATCCAGATATTAGCAAAAATTATTAGGGCGATTTTGTTGTGATATTACATATCAACCACCATGAATCACGACATTGAGAAATTCTGTTAGTGCGGTTGCACCCTATAAGTACAGTTTCTGAAAACCATAATTTTGTCTAAGTATGGTTTTATGTAAAGATATCAAATTTCAAAATTACGTACGCCCATTCATTTCTTTGATACTCAAGGTTTGGATAACTTGAATAAAACTGAAAGGTATTTTTTCTTATTTTTTTTTTTTAAATCACCATTTTCTGGTTATATTTTATAATATTTTTTGAAAATTCTAATTACAAAGTTGTAAGTTTAATTATTTTTTCTTTTTTTCAAAACATGAAAAAGTCGCATCTTCCTAGACGGAACGTAACTGCAGTTCAAGGTTGCAATATTCATTCAAACAATTCAATTATTTTCAAGATATCTGTGAATTTGTTTCAAAAGTATTGCTGACTTTTGAGAGTAACCAAAAAAAATTGTTAGTTCTCCAGGTAGGAGCTTTTATAATATCTTCCTACTTACAATTACATTTTCGAGTGCAAAAGCTTTGTTGAAATATCGTCACGTTCATTTGTCTGAAAATGGCGAATCGACAGTCGTGATTTATTTATTTTCATATTTTTTTGCGACAAGAAAGTGGTCCCCCAAAACAAATCAATGAGTTGTGTCCTTTGATCTACAAAAATTGAGAGATCTCGGGTGAGCTCGAAATGATTTCTCTTCCCGTTTCATTTCTGACCTTTCCACGGTTCAATGACTGTCGCATCCAATTGCATGAATGTCGAGCGGGTCTCACTGGTTGTGAACTGCAACAACCAGCCATGCCGCACGCCACGGCGCGAAGAGAGATCTACAGGTGGGAAAATAACTTCGACCTTGGGTAAACGGGTCACACAAAACAACGATGAGCAATGCAGCTTCTTCGCAACTGAGAACTATCATTGACACCTGTGACGTCTGACGAGACTGCTACATTTTTGCATATCAGGTCTGTCAGAACTGATACTCAGACTAACAAATATTGTTTCCTTCAGACCAGTGTGGTATCAGCCATGCCATTGATATCGTCGTAAATTTGTAAAGACCATGAACAAAACATAAAAAATCGAATCTAACTCGAAACCTGGATTTAGAGTGTCGCAAAAACGTAGCTACAGCTTTTTATGGATTTGACATTAAATCAGTATAGATTTTTGATATTTTAAGCGTAAAAATCGATTCATCCACAAGTTTTCATTAATTTTATTGATATTTTGGAGTTCCTCATTCAATCTTCAAAATTGCAATTATCTCGTATTTAATAAAAAGCAGTAAAATTTGGGGGACATAATCAGGGCCAGATTCACCTACTTGCAGCCCATGGGCCGCCTGTATTTTGCCGCCCCTTCTCATTCGTTTTGAAACATGGATACAAACCATCAAGTGAACGTGCCGGAGGAGGGGGGGTGCATAAGACGCGTTTACTCGTGTTGGGCACATTTTTTGTGAAAGCCCTGTCAACACCAGCAAAAGTTCACGGAACTTTGCGCGAAAATTAAGTTCCGTAAACCTATCTCTAAGTGGGCGAGGCCTTTCATTTATAAGAAAAGAACGAAAACATTATGAAAGAATTAACATGAATGTGGTTTAATGATTTTATTTTCCGCCACCGCGCCACGTTGACCGTGCTGTGTTTGGCGCAATACGTGAAGTATTCATGCGATCTTGTAGGCGCTATGCACCTCACGCCGACCGCTGCTGACCGCACTGTGTTTGACGCAATGCGTGAAGTATTCATGCAGTCTTGTAGGCGCGTGCTTCCTTAAAACGGCAGTATGCTGGGGTAGGCACAAACCTATGCTGCCGTGCTAAGAAAGAACGCCGTATGAACATCCGAGAGTTGCCAAATTTCCCTTGATAAAACATGTATTTTTGAAAACGTTCTTGTATATTTTTCCTTGAAAAGTTCAGATATTTTGGATCGATTTGCGTACAAAATTATCTGAACATTTTAGAAAGTAACATCCGCAATTTCCCCAGTAAATTTGGATTTTATTGGAGGAAACTTGGCAACGTCTGAAGGCTCATACGGCGTTCTTAATTATCACGGCAGTATGGTTCTTTCTAATTGAATTCTATTCCAAATAGTTCCTTTTGATTTAATTCAATTTTACATAGCTCTTTTCTGCAAAAAACGTCCGAATGTATAGCCCCTCCCGCGCTTTTTGCTAGAAACAACATTGCATAGATCATTGGTTCCCGTCGACGGTCGGATTGTCACACTAACGATTTCTGGTTGACTGGCACCGCTGCTCACCCACAGACACGGGCATGATTTTCCACGAGTTATGCAGTCGCTGCGAAGGGGTTGCCGAGTAGATGAACGCGGTGTCGTTTTAACACGGGGNACCTGACCATCTCTTGGAAAGTGATCCAGAGGCCTATTTTGAACGAGAAAATTCCACTTTTGACCCAAAGAGGGGGGAGAGGGGGTCAGGGCGCAGTTAGTTTTGAGGCGCTGCGCGCAGCAAAATGCTCGCATTTGACAGTTTTTGATCAACCTCAGAACAGGTCCTCCGAAGCTGAGGAGGATAATGTATCTCGTAAATTGTATTGAAATAATGTAAAAGAGTTGTTTTCATCCCTTCAGAACTATTTTCGACCATTTACACTGTTGCCAAAATCACTCAAGTGAAGAAGATGATATACACTAATTCCCTTCCAGGTTCGAGTAAATTTGGCAACAGTGAAATGGTCGAAAATAGTTCTGAAGGGATGAAAACAGCTCTTTTACATTATTTTATTACAATTTATGAGATACATTATCCTCCTCAGCTTCGGAGGACCTGTTCTGAGGTTGATCAAAAACTGTCAAATGCAAGCATTTTGCTGCGCGCAGCGCCTCAAAACTAACTGCGCCCTGACCCCCTCTCCCCCCTCTTTGGGTCAAAAGTGGAATTTTCTCGTTCAAAATAGGCCTCTGGATCACTTTCCAAGAGATGGTCAGGTCTGAAATCATTTCGGCGTATTTTACAACCGAAAATCGTAGTTCCGGGAATTTGCCTATTTCCTCCCCATTTAAACCAATGTAATTTCTTCCAAAATTTGCATCGCTTTGGGGGAAAGTGTAGACTTCAGCTATGGTGCTGAAACTTCAGAATTATCTTTTGGGGACCAAAAGGAATGGGAAAAAGCCCGGGGAGCAAGGTTTTGAGATGGTTGTCTGAAAACGGAACACCCTAAGGTAGGTATAACGACTAACTAACGGCAACCCACGAGAGACCCGACAGTTAGTCTATCATTTTCTCCCTTAGTCTCTAGGAACCACCCATCTCAACCAATAGGATCGCTCCACACTCTCTATGTCTTCTTTGTCTATCGCTTTGTCTATCAATTTCAATGATAAGTCCGCTGGTACGGTCATGTTAATGGGATGACGGAAGAAAGGCTGCCGAAAAAGATGCTTGATTGGGTTCCTCCTGGGAGGAGACGAAGGTGGCGCCCAGTGAGAGGGTGGCGACAGGAGGTGGGTAATAGACTAACTAACCGCAACCCACGAGAGACCCGATAGTTAGTCTATCATTTTCTCCCTTTAGAGGAACCACTCATTTCAACTAATAAGATCGCTCCATACTCCCTATGTCTTCTTTGTCTATAGCTTTGTCCATCAATTTCAATTATCAGCCCGCTGTGCGGCATACTGCTGTGCTAAGCAGAAACGCCGTATGAACATTTGAAAGTCTCTCATGGTTAATTTTTTAATTTTGAGAGTAGCTAAGATTATGTTTTTTTTGAAATTTTCAGACATTTTTGATACAATTGCGTATAAAAATATACAAGAAATCGGCAGGAAAATATTCCCGAATTCCCCAGGAAATCTATAGTTTATTGGAGTAGATTTGGCGAAGGCTCATACGGCGTTTTTCCTTAGCACGGCAGTATACTAGAGGTAGGCCTACCTCCCCTACTTTACCCCACCTCCCTGTTTTAAAAAGACATTTCTCTTAAACCTATGTTGTAACATAACGCAGTATTTTTTAAAACTTTATCGGCAATATGAACACATAACTTGATACAAATTAATGACTTTCTCTTGAAGATATGGTATAATTATTTATTTCTTTAATAATCGAACGTAATCTGAGATTTTGGAACGCCGCACAGTTGATCGAGTCAATTAGGGAAGTCGGACATAAAATTTTTGACTATAACCGTAAATTTTGATGTTTATTTGGTCACATTTTAAATTTTAAGGGATGCTCATATTAGAAAATTTCACAAGGAAACCAATGAATCCATTTTTAGAACCTCTAAGTTTTGTATGAACGGAGTTACAAACGTTTAAAGTTTCTAAATTTTGTCCGACCTCTCCTATCGACTCGATCCACTGTGCGTTGCAAAAAAGTTACGCACTTTCAAACTTTGGCCATTGATATACATCAATTTAGTTGATGACGTCATCCTCAACCTTTCTCAAAGATTGACATCTCGTTAATGTTAGACGTAGAAGCTAACTCAGAGCTTGAGAAGCTCCAATCCGTTTCGACATTCTATTATCCACCATGGTGACAAGTTCATTGACCCATCGATCTATCCCGTGCTCATCTCCAAGTTATCTGCTCCCGAACTTTGATTACAGATCATATCATAAATCCATTGTCGAGACTTCCTTCAGCGGAATCAAAAACGGGCTTCGTAAATGGAAGAAGATTGAAAATCAGTCAAAACTTGGATGGAAAGTTAAACGTGGGGCCAAGCAAAGGGCAAGATTAAATGCGAAAAGTTGGCGAGCAATCGAGCGACATTATTGAAAAATCGTGCAAAAAAATGCGCTTTTAATCCACGTTGAAAGCCGAGGTGCTCCTATTCATTTCGTGTCCTTCCCGGGCTATCGATTCTGGCGCCCGAAACGGTAGCAATCGTCACTGCTCGTAAATCTTCGTTCTTGCTTGTTGCACACTCCAGAATCTGGCTCAGCTCACAAAAAGGCGTAACTATACTTTGAAATAAGTCTATCATGCACAAATAACCCAATGCTTTCCAGAGCTCAAACGAAAATTGAGTTAGGCGGTTTTGTCGTCAGAGTCTCTCGGCGGCGAGTTTTTCCGTATTGGCAAACTGAAAGGGGAGTTCCGTCGGCGCTTCAAAGGTAAAATGAATTCGTCCGCCGTGTCGCACAATGGGGCGAGCTTTTGAAGATTTCGGACATGATATTTTACTGTCGTGCTGGGGAAGTACGCCGTGTGAACATTCGAAAGTTGCCAAATTTGCCTTGATAAAACATATATTTTTGACCACATTCATGCATATTTTTCCTTGAAGTTTTCAGGTATTTTAGATTAAATTGCGTACAAAATTGTCTGAAAATTGTGAGGAAAAATATTTACAATTTTCCCAGTAAATTCGGTTTTTTCAGAGAAAAATTGGCAACGTCTGAAAGCTCATACGGCGTTCTCCCTTAGCACGGCTGTTTAGGCTATATCATCCAAATTTGATGTTTCTTTCGTCTTATTGTACATTTTAAAGGGTGCTCTGCAAAATAAATTTCACGCGCGCGGAAACCAATTTCGAACTTTTACGTTTTGTATTCATGAGGGTATGAGCTTTTAAAGTTACCACACCATACTTTGGCGGATCCAGCAAATTGGCAACATTGTCTTTCTTCCATTTAAACCTATGAAAATGTATCGGTATTTGGAGAGGCAACATGCTTTGACAAGAATCGATTATTTGGCATAGGTATAAATGGAGGAAATCTGGGGTTGCCAAATTGCTGGATCCGCCTTTGACACCATGTCCAACTACTCCCTATGGCTGGATCCACTGTGCGTCGTCCTAATTTTATTTTATCTTATTGATGCCAAGGAGCGGAGCCCGAACCGCGAAGATTCCAGTTTGTGGGGAGGAAAGTCGCGAAAAATTATTACGGTCCGAGGGGTGAGTGAAAAAGGGGCGAGGTGGTCTGCGGTGCTGAGTTAGGCTGTACTCGCGAGAGGAGGAGCGTATCATCCTTACGCAGTTGTCAAACGTGTTAGGTATTTTAGCCGTCGGTTCGACTAAGACAGATCGAGGTATATTGAACCTGGTCAAATCTCAAACTGAAAGCATCTAGTGCAAAGTTCAAAGTGTTCTTCAACAAGCGAGACTAAAAGGATTTTAACTTTGGGGTCGCTTTTTAACCGCAAAAGTAGGGATCTCATCGTGAAGTTTGTCCAAAAATTGAAGATTTTTAGGGGGTTAAAGGTTTTTATATTTTCTATTGAAAAATGTTCATCGAAAGACTTAAAGAATGAATAAGAGTCAGGGACGGATTTACCTACTTGCCGCCCATGGGCCGCCTGTATTTTGCCGCCCCCTCTCATTCGTTTTGAAACATCGATGCAAAATTGCAAACCATCAAGTGAACGTGCCGGAGGAGAAGGGGCTCATAAACGCGTTTAAATATTGGGCACATTTTTTATGAAAACCTTGTCAACACTAGCAAAAATTCACGGAACTTTGCTCGAAAATTAAGTTCCGTAAACATATCTCTATGTGGACAAAGTTTTTCATTTATGAGAAAAGAACGAAAAAATTATGAAAGAATAAACATGAATTTGGTTGAATGGTTATAATTTCTGCCACCGCGCCAACCGCACTGTGTTTGGCACAATGCGTGACGTATCCCTACAGTCTTGTAGGCGCTATGCGTTTCACGCCGACGGCTGCTAACCGCACTGTTTTTGACGCAATGCGTGAAGTATCCATGCAGTCTTGGAGGCACTATGAGTTTTACGGCGCCAACCGCTTCTGACCGCACCACGTTTGACGCAATGCGTGAAGTATCCATGGAGTCTTGTAGGCGCTAATATGTGTTCCATGCTTACCGGCTTCTCCTTTTCATCTCAAGTCCTCGTCATCATAGCTCTCTGCGCTGCGCCGCTCTAGGCCAAATTGCGTGTTCGGTTTCTCTCTCAACTAGACTGATGAAAGGCGCTGTCTCTTGAATTTTAACTTGTCTCTAAAATTTAATTTTAATTAATTTTTAACTTTTGGTTGATTGATAAATAGCAGTATATAAATTGTTTATATTAAAGACAAAGATACTTAGTTTACTCATTTTATCAGTGTAATTGACATACTTTTTTCCAGTTATTTGTCTTTTCTTCTTCTGGTTTATAGAGTTGGCACCTATGTAAGAGGAGTAGAAGAACTAGGAGCAGAAAGAACGGGTCACAAGGCCAGAGTTGTCTTTCGAGACGAAACCCCAGTTTCCCTCACCGAACCGCGAATCAACACCACGTACATCCCCCGAAATCTTGATCCTCCGCAGGGGGCGAGAAGGCGGCTAAGTAATTTATGAGCTCGGCACAAAGCGCATTCTATAACTTTGATTAAGTTTTTACAGGGCGACAACGGATCGCGAGATCGGTCAACGCCTACTTAATGTCGGACCCTTTTCGAGAGAAAGAATATATTCAGGCGTAAATCATTCGGCCGCGCGGGCGATGACACTCGTAAGGATGAACCAAAGGCCGGCTGACCTAATATTGATCCCGGCAGACGACAGGTGGGTATAAAAAAGTCGGCAGGGTACTTCTGTCATGCTATGGAAGAACGCCGTATGAGCTTTCAGACGTTGCCATATTTCCTTCGAGAAAAACAGAATTTACTGAGAAAATTGTGAATATTTTTCTTCAAATGTTTCAGTCAATTTTGTTCACGATTTAATCTAAAATATCTGAAAATTTCAAGGAAAATTAAGCGTGACTTTCCTCAAAAATACATGTTAAATTTAGGAAAATTTGGCAACTCTTGAATGTTCATATGGCGTTCCTTCTTAGCACGGTAGTACTATGCCGTGCTAAGGAAAAACGCCGTCTAAACATCCGAAAGTTTCCACATCCCCCTTCATATTACACACATTTTTTACGAACTTTATGCATGTTTTTCATTTAAATCTTTAGATATTGTAAACTGAATTGCGTAAGAAACTGTCTCAAAATTTTTGAAAAAAATTTTCTCAGTAAATTCGATTTTTATTGAAGGAAATTTGGCAACGTCTAAAAGGTAATAATGCGTTCTGCCTTAGCAACGCACGGCAGTACAACATTCAGGTGGGTATAAAAAAGTCGGCAGGGTACAACATTCAGACTCTCGATCTGTCGTGCTAAGGAAAAACGACGTAAAAGCATTTATACGTTGCCATATTTACCTCAATAAAAAGCGAAGTTACCAGAGAAATTGAGAATATTTCTCTCCAAATTTTTCAGACAAGTTTTTTCGCAATTTTATCTAAAACATCTGAAAATTTCAAGGAAAATTGTGCATAAAGCTTTCCTCAAAAATACATGTTTCATCCGGATTAATTAGGCAACTCCCGAATGCTCATACGGCGTTCTCCCTTAGCTAGGCAGCAATATCCTCGGTTAGCGTTCGATTAGCAACAATGTGATTCAATTTTGGGAATAAGAGGATGGTGGTGAATGTTTATGGTCCATATTTCTGGTCTGGATTACAGTGAAGATGACATCAAGGGAAAGGGAGATCCTTTTCGGAACCCCTCCAAAAAATAAGGAAAAATAGGAGAAACGTTAAGAGGAAACAAGAAGAAACCTTTAGCTACACAAATAAGGCTCAGGAATTGAGAGTTTTCCCCTAAAATTGGCATTTGAATTTTCCGCGGATCGTCCACTATGTTAGGATAGTATGATAGAGATTGTTCCATATTATCTGAGGAGCTTGAAGGAAAAGTGGTATAAGTGTAGTCTTTACTATTTTAAGATAACCGTGTTTCAAATTTCAAAATTACATGGAGCCCTACGGCAAGAAAAAAGTTTAAAGGCACATTCTGATGCTTAAGAACGTATTTTTCGCGGTGACTTTTTCTTATATACTTTAAGGCTAGTTTTAGTCGAAACCATTAATATCTCAATTTTTCAATCTCTGTACTTATCCCACTTGTCTTCCAAGCTCCTCGTTTGACTTCATTGTTTGACCGTTTAGTTGTGTATTTTAGGCATTTTCAGATAGCTGATTTTAAAAATTAATAAAAAAGTCAAAACTCTCGCTCAGTGGTTTATTTCCCGACGAATTTACGGCGAAAAAATCAAAGGTCGACTACTTTAATATTGGTCCGCGCACATGCCAAGTGTGTGTAAAAAAGTTCGCAGGGTGCACATTTATTTTCGACTCTCGATAGTCTGGTTGTCGATTGGCGGTTACTGATTCGCTTATAGGAACTATGTTATTCAATTTTGGGATGAAGGAATGGTTGTAGAGGTCTATGGGTATTCTCGGTCTGGATTAAAGTGGCGATAAGAAAGGGAGTCTGGAAGGGGCCGTTTTCCTTGGAATCCCTCCAAAAAATAAGGAAAAGTAGAGGAAATGATAAGATGAGATGGGACGGAGGAAACCTGGTTACCCAAAATATGCGACAGGGATTTTTCCCCCGAATATTGGAGTTTGATTATTCTGAAAATTAAATTGTATGTGTTTTTGAGGATGAATCTTAGCTGCCATTTTCGTTGAGAAAATGTTTGTGCAACAAGATTTCGTATAATTTGCAAACTTGTTCAAAGATTCGTGGAAAATTCTGAGAAGTAAGTAACTGTGGGTAGGTTCTTCTCATTTGAATTCGATCCAGTTCTTTACAAATACTTGATATCTCTGATGGAGTCTCGCCATCAAAGTGTTCAACTACATTACTCTGATTCTCAACTCATTTTAGAAGAAATTAGGGTTAAAATTAGGGATAAAAGGGACTAAATACCTGGGAAAAAATTTCATCTTATGCATTGATATGAGGTTTGTACAAATGTACCGGCATGCTGTATTACACTTGCTTTTATCAACATTTAGTCTCCAACGTGTGAATCTTAAAAAAGGAATAGAGAATACAAACAAAATATCCTATACTCCTCAATTTTATGTGCGGAAAAAGAAAATTATTGATGATCATCAAAATAATACGTAAGTAACAGCATGCTGGAAGTAAAGCTAGGGAAAAATATGACTTACATGAACAAGCTCACAGCATATTCTGGTATGTATCCCACCTTCTAACCCTCCACAGTTATAATGGAATTACGTTCAAGCAAACAGACACTAAAATTGCGAACTGGATTTTGGAGAATTTAATTTGTTTTTGCTTTTCTGAAACGGTACACCCCTGCAATACCGCGATAAAGGGAGCATTGATATTTGATCCATCGCCCTCAACATATTGCGTAAAATTTCACAACAAAAATTGCCGGAAACTCCGTTAATTCATTGATCCGCGATAAAAAGCGGACTAACATACCGTGAAAGAGAGAACAACGAGCACTTCAAAACGCGAAGAACAATCGCGAGACTGCGACTATTTTGTCGGTGTACAGTTTTGGATGCAGCATCCTCTGATGAACGTGTCATTCTGCCCTTGGTGTGTAATCCGCACAAAAATGTGCTCGTAACATGAGGAGTGTTCGGTCGATCCGATGCACTCTTTTGTCGTTTGCTGCTTCGAAGAGTGCGGGTACCTTCATTAGGGTGGCCCTTATTTTCGACTTTTCGGAAATTTAAAGTGCGGAACCCTGCAAATGGTTCCTTTTGGTGAGGAAATAACGGGGAAAAAATGAAAATGAAGAAAAAAAATTTTTAAATGGCGCCTCAAAGAGCCTAAAGTTGCGAGCGTGGCGTGCGAAGTCGCGTTTTTCCGTCATTTCGCGAATTTTTTTCTCCCCTTTTAAATGTTGCTACGGCTTTGAAATTTTCTAAAATGGCACATTATTTAGTGTACTTTACGAGAAAAATCACAAAATTTACCGCGCCACTTTTAAAATGCCCCCTTTCCCCCTCCAAAGTTGCCTCATCGTGCGATTTCGTCGATTGTTCGTAACATTCTCCCAGCACGGTTTGCCGGAACGAGTTTAAATTTTTTGAAGAGTCAATAGCAAAAATTCTTCAGATTCTAGAAGTAGAGTGTCTACCGAGTCATCTAAGCCAAAAATAAAACGATTCTGTTTAGCTGCTGGAAAACAAAACTGGTAAAAAAAATACCTCTTGGTTCAAGACAATCCGGCAACAAGAAACTGCAC
>NW_017547290.1:1026359-1049521 GCF_001854935.1 Bemisia tabaci
CCCCCCCCCCTCCCTCCATTCGGTTGACCGTCGGGCTTTCGGATGACCACCGGCCACCGCCTACGGAGATACTACGTAGTGCCCGGAGAGGAATGATAATACGCTCGCTAGGAATGCAGAATTTTAATGGGCTCCTCGCCGCTTGCTGCTTGTCCGATTAAATAAAATTTACTCTGACGTCTGTAAGTTCGGACACGCGTGAGAGCCCGCGCACCCCCCCCCCTCCCGGGCCGANGGGCCGAGCCCCCCTGCCCCCCACAGGGGGGGTATGTCTCGTGGGCTGCTGAGCGGCCGGACGACTGTAAATATTTGGTTTTTGAGCGCGCGCGTCGCGCGGCAGCGAATGTCAAGGTCCCGCGAGACTGCGAAAATTGCGATGCAGCTCGCATTCGCATTCGCAGACGCAGACGCTGCTCGTGCGAGTGCGCGGTTGACAGATTGTGCGGAAATATGCCGAATTTGTGGTGGTTTTTATGGTGATGCTCAGAAGAGGAATTACGATTTTGTGAGGGTGGGCGTGGTGTTGGATGATGACCGGTTACTTGACTTTCATGCCTGGTGAATGGTGAGGTGCTGAAGACGCGAATCGTGCGAGCTTTTGGGGCCCATGCCCTCCCTTCTAATTAAAAGGTCTTAAAAAGGTTTAATTGTTATTCATTTATTTATTTTTCATCTGCTAAGAAGATTATAGTCTACTAGGAGGTATTCCCCGTAGCCACTACGAAGCCCACACCCAGAAGGCGCTTCGCGGGGTCTGGTAAATCTAAATAGAGCGGAATTATACGGCGATTCTTTCTCGTTGATAGCCGAAAAAATCATGAAAATTGGCCCGATAGATTTTTCAAACGAACTATGACAAAAAATAGACATCTATATTGTTTAAATGGGGAAATTTACAAAATCTTGCAATTTATAAAACTCCGAGTCGTATTTCCAAAATCTCATTAAGCGGGCTCGTCTAATAAGGGGCCGGTCGAGGGGGACCTATCACCTGTCGATCCCTCCGATAGCCAAATATATTATAGAAATTGGCTCAGTGAGACGGTAACAAGAAATGTTACAAAATAATAAAAATTTTGAGGGTCAGAGAGCGTATTGTAATGATTAAAGGAGTTGTTTTTTATCAAATCATCACCGAGTAGATAATAAAAGAAAAAACTGGGTTAGCCTGTGTCACATAGAGTTCAGGAAGTGAATATCAGTGGACTGATGATTGCACCATTCAAAAATTGTAGGTCAGACCTTTTCAAATGTTTCATCAATGACATCTGTTTAGTTTCTTTTGAACTGATTGAACTGATACTGCTGGAGAAGAATCGCATGAAAAAGGAAAATAAAAAAGTTCTAAATTAACCGTGTTGGATGCAAAAGACAGGACAAATTGGACAAACTGCATATGCTCATCTACTAAGGTAGCGCATGTGTCCTTTTTTGTAAGTTCGTTTTTTTCGTAGCCAAAAATAACTATTTACTGATGAGGCATGCACGCGCATACCTTTGAATGAGCAGTAATTGGACCAGGACCACTTTCAACTTGATGAAATGCTGACCGGATGAAAAATCAGTCGAAAGCTCAAGGATGCAACCGATTCCATCGCATATGAGTGATAAATGAGAAACCGCACCAACCAGGGGGCTCTAATTTTTCTTGTTTCTCTAGAATATGGAAACTGTGCCGCATGTACGAGTGATTTCAAAAATTATCATAATCATTTTTATACATGTAGAATTATTCCATTTTTTCATCCCTTTCTTTAAAACCACTCTCTGTTGTATTTACCGTAGAGGTGATACCGGTACATGAATGTGCTTTATTGTGTGGACTTCAGGACTATATAAAGTGGAGGAAATTGGATGAACGGGATAATTAGGAGAAAAAGAGGAAGATGAGACAGAAGATGGAAAAAACGTGTGATGATGCGAGTCCGAGCTGTTTAGAATCGGGAAATGGGTGAGCGCAAAATTGCGAATGCAGTGAATCGCCGCGTGCGCCGGCACACAATGGTTCGAGTCAATTAAAGAAGTCGAACATGAAATTTTTGACTAAAACTGCAAATTTCGATGTTTATCTCCTTATATTTTAAATTTTATTGAGTGCTTCTTGAAGAAATTTTCACGAGGAAACCAATGAAACCACCCGAGAACTTCAAAGTTGTGTATGAACGGAGTTTTAAGAGTGAAAAAGTTTCCAAATTTTATCCGATTTTTCTCATCGACTCGTTCCACTGTGCGGCACGCTGCGCACTGCACGTTTCAGCCGCGTAGAATATGTAATGATTTCGTAGTATGAGTTATGAGATAATACTGCAATCCTTCCTGTACATCCTCACATTTCTGAGTATTTCAGCGGTATACGCCTCTCATTGCCACAACAATACCCGGTAAAAAGGTTCATTTAAATGAAAGCCGGTAGCCTTGATCGTACGGGACATTGAAATAATTCAGTTCCTTGACGTTGCGAGTGTTGCTAAACGCTGCATTACGAATAATGAATGGACAACGGAAAGATAAACGCTACACTGGATTGTGAGCAAAGTTATGTCGAGCTTGACCCGCAACCCTGATAGCGAGAATGGAGTGAGAGTTATGTGAGCGAGTGACGATTATTGCAAGTCGGCAACACTGTTCTTCTTCCATTTAAACTTATGTAAAACAATCGATTATTGTTGAGGCAGCTTGTTTCACCTAAAATCGATATTTCTAATGGATTTAAGTGGAGGGATTACAGTGGTGCTAACTTTCCAAATCGCTACTGTCATAAGCGAAGTGAAATGGTTATTAAATGTCTTTTTACCAACTTTCGAACTGTCGAAATAAAGTCGAACTGATGCTGCGAAATGGGTTCTTGATATTACCTTCTAGTCATCGCATTCTTTTTACAGAAACATCTTTTCAGAAGGGTAATCAAATTCAGTAAGTCGTTTTTTACCCCATAAAAGGGATTTTTCTTTGACGACAAACTTTTTTGCACAGATATTGCAGTCAAAAAGGGAATCTTTCATACATTCCATGGTAGAATTTTTTGGACTGAAACCAGCAGAAATGAATTAAGATGAATTATCTAAGAAAATTAAGGTAAGAGCTGTTTTGACTCATATCTCAAACTTCTAACAAAGCGCGTACAAAACATCATTCAGTAACCCAAGCATACGGCCATGTATATGTAATTCATTGTCCACAATGAGTTTTATGGAGGAGCGTTCACTTTAAAATATTTCCCTGTATTTTATCTTATCGAGTTCTGATGCATTTAGTCCATTTTCTCTCGCCTAAAGCCATAAAAAACTCTCATAGATATTTATACATTCGTCTTTTACAATTTCTTGGTTTTAAAAGCAGCAATGCACTCTAATTCGCACACTATAAACTTGGATCGATCGCAATTTTAAAGTGGAAAATGAAGTAGAGGATTTGCTATGTGCTACAGTTTCTATTTAACAAGAATAGCTCTTACTTATTTATAAATCCGTCTTTTAAATTGTCTTGATCTTAACGACGATAATACGCCTTAAGACTTCACAGGTGCTTTACACTTACATCAAATGCAATTTTAAAGTGGAGGATCACGCATCAGACGAGGAGGTCTAGCAAGGATGAAATTACCTACGTCGATACACTCCGAGGGGGATACGGAGCCAATAAAAACTTAATCCAACAAAATGCTCGATTAAAATGCGGGCATGCATGCGACATGATGGAGGATTAAAAAGTGATTTAAGAGACCGCTCATAAATGCTGTGATATAACACGGAGGTCATTTATTTTCAATGTGCAACGATCAACAAAGCTCATCATAAAACGACAACTGAAAATATTTCAACGCAAGATAGACCTCTTGCTATTTCAACCTAGTCCAGATCGGAGTCCAAGTGCTTTTATTTTCCGTCGGTACTTCCTGCTTCTTCCGAAAAAACCTCCTAATCCTCTTGGAGGCCGATTCTAGGATTTGTCGCATCGCTAGACTGGGTCAATTGGGCATGTCATAAAATCGTGTTTTAAAGTCTGAAATAAGAAAACAGATCTGCCGAAACATTTTGAAATGTAGATGTTGCCCGTTTAAATAACACGACGCACAACTTTATATACTATGTTAGGGCACGGTACATGAGACGCGTTTACTCGTGTTGGGCACATTTTTTGTGAAAGTCATGTCAACACNGACTCCTTCAATGAAGACGATCTGGACGAAGAAATTTCCTTTCATGAACCACCCACCAGCCATCCTGAGAATACTATTGGCTCCAGTTCAGACTCCTTCAATGAAGACGATCTGGACGAAGAAATTTCCTTTCATGAACCACCCACCAGCCATCCTGAGAATACTATTGGCTCCAGTTCAGACGACTCTGACGATGGCATTTTCTTCCGGCGAAAGTAAAACCAAAAATCTGTAAGTATAGCCAATACTATTTATTCAATTAATTTAACTATTTTTTACATAATTCATGTGGAAATAAGCACCTCACACACACTCTCAAACTCACTCACTTCTGTTTCATCACTCGTTTATTCGCCCCCTCTGTTCGGTTTTAAACAATGCGTGCGTATAAATATGCTCCGTATAATGCAGCGTTGCCACATAGTGCAGTGTGCGCAAACGTTATCGGTAAAACTGTGCGCAAATGAAAATTCGGAATTTTGTGCGCAAACGTTATCGGTACGAAAAGTGTGCGCAAACGTCGTGCACCGACTATGTTAGGGCACACCTCGCCTTACATGCATGTTCCCAAGGGACTTCAAGACCGTCATATTCATATCCGGATTTTTTGGCGTCGTTTACCTATAAAAACATCTTTCTTGTAAGCCTATACGATAATTAAGTGGTCTGGCATTTTATTGAAGGGAGTTTTGTCCCCCAGCTTCAGAAGTAAGTATTTAGGACTGAGATGGACCAGGACCGGATTTACCTACTTGCCGCCCATGTATTTTGCCGCCTATTTGAAACATCGATACAAACGATTAAGTGAACGTGCCTGAGGAGGAGGGGTGCATAAGACGCGTTTACTCGTGTTGGGAACATTTTTTTGTGAAAGCCCTGTCAGCACTACCAAAAGTTCAAGGAACTTTGCGCGAAAATTAAGTTCCGTATACCTATCTTTGTTTGGACGAGGCCTTTCATTTATAAGAAAAGAACGGAAAAATAATGAAAGAATGAACATGAATGTGGCTTAATGATTTTAATTTTGGCCACCGCGCTAACCGCACTGTGTTTGGCGCAATGCGAGAAGGATCCCTACAGTCTTGTAGGCGCTATGCGTTTCACGCCGACCGCCGCTGACCACACTGTTTTTGACGCAATGCGTGAAGTATTCATGCAGTCTCGTAGGCGTTATGAGTTTCACACGATTCGCTGCTGACTGCACTACGTTCGACGCAATGCGTGAAGTATTCATTCAGTCTTGTAGGCGCTAATATGTGTCTCATGCTGACCGGCGCGCCGCGGCACGCCTAGGGCTTCTCCTCTCCATCTCAAGTTCTCGTTATCATTGCTCTCTGCGCGGCGCCGTTCCAGGCCAAATTGTGTGTTTGGTTTCTCTCTAAACTAGAGTAATGAAAGGCGCTGAGGCGCTGTCTCTTGTATCACCGAAAGATGAACAAATTAGAAATTACTATGCTTTAACTCTCAGCAAATGAGAGATTGTTTCGCTTTTTCTCGTTTGTAGTTTTTTTTCTGAATCAGATTTTTTTCTTGATACCTACATTTGAAAAGGTCACAACATTTGCCGCCCCCTAAATTTGCCGGCATGGACCGCAGCGCATGTGGCCACCCCCTAAATCTGGCCCTGAGATGAACAATTTTGTGCTTTTCGATGTCTAGTTCATTTGAAATTTTCTATATTTTCTGATTTCGGCGCCAAATATTCAAAATTGTGGCGGAAACCCTGATTTTCAAAATCAGAGTCTCCTTTAACCCACTTCAACTTTCACAACTTCTTTTCTGTCTTCTTGTCCCTCCAATGAGTCCTCCATCCTCTTAATCTGTTTCCTCCTATTTGATTCACCTTCTTTTTCCCCTTTAACTTTCCTCCTCCTTCTTTTCCTCCTTCCTTTATTTCAACTATTTCTATTCCTTCTTCTCCCCTCCTGTTTTTCCTTTTTTCTTAATTTCCCTTTCCTCCATATTCTTTCCCTCACTCTTCGCCTTCCTTATCTTCCTCTCATTTTTTTCTTCTTTATCTTTTTCTCTTCCGTATTCCAATCCCTCCACCTTGTCTTCTCATTCCTCCTCTTCTTTCTCATCCTCCTTTCAATGCCCCTCGTGCGTGGAAAATGGGCGCCAAATTCGTAATTGGCGTGGGCAACGACCCACCCTCGCAACGCCCCACAGTGGATCGAGTCAATTAGAGAGGTCGGACATGAAATTTTTAACTAAAACTGCAAATTTTGATGTGTATTTCGGCACATTTTAAATTTGAAGGAATGCTTCCAGAAGAAAATTTCAAGAGGAAACCAGTGAAACCACTTTTAGAACCTCAAATTTTGTATAAACGGAGTTATAAGCGTTTAAAGTTTCCAAATTTTGTCCGACCTCTCCTATTGACTCGATCCACTGTGCGCCCCCGATGAAAACCGCCAACTAAAAGGCGAGAGGTTTGCAGGGCAGGGATGAGAGACAGCGGGGCACCCTCTGCATCTCGCTCAAATTGGGCGCAATTTTTAATCGGCCACTAAAAGCCACTTAAACGAGTCGTGGTTGAAATCAAATTGAAACTGATCCCTTCGGGGACACCGCACGGGGAATTAGGCGGAGCGGGGTTAACGAAGAGGGATCGCTTTCATTAGATCAACAAACAACGTGCCGAGCATTCATTATGATCAGCGCCCGGTAAACGGTGGACACGGGACAAGTATCGCCGCTCCTCCCACACGAAAAGGTGTAAATCCATTTCGACATGGGCTCCGGGGAGCGTGGAATTACATGGTCGCCGGGGCTCATGTCAAAGTTCGATTACGCCCTTACATCAGAGGTGCAACGGTATGTGCGGTATTTTCGCGACGCNGGGGGGGGGGGGGGGGGACCGCACATAGCACGGTCGGGGTGGCCAGATTTTGCACCGATTCACCGTTAATGGAACCTCTGGGGTGGCGCAGCGCTCTTTTCGCTCGGTTTTACGGTTTCAACCTTAGGAAATTTATATTACAGACCCCGCACTTACAGTCCAAGCAACGGAATCGGGTGAGGCAAAAATTAAAGTCGTAGGTCAACACTATTTTTCGCTTTTTGATGATTCATGAGCAACTTTTTCGGCAAAAAGTCAAATATAATTCGCCTAACTGTGACTGAAAAATGCCGGTGTAAGTATTTTTCTCGCCGAGTTCTTATTGAAAATTAGGTTAAGGTCCAGTTACACGATCAAATTGAGCCATCAAATCGGGCCTCTCATCGCATCCTCACCTCAGGTCTTTTTCCACCAATCAGAGCTTCAGTTTGATGGCTCAATTTGATCGTGTAACTGAACCTCTAGGATTGCTCAAATCTTTGGTCATCGGTCATCATGAGGCGAATTTGAGCGTTAGCCTCCGAAGAAACGTTTGCAATTTAGGGAATATAACTGTGCAAGACTTCTGAGATGTACACTGCTCCTGGTTTGAATCGGTCACTTTGTGTGTACATGGAATGTGAAAGTTCCGTAATTCGAATCGAACTTCAGTTTATTATGGAACACTAAAGTTTTCGGTCATAGAAACCGAAGCTCGATTTCAGCCGACCGAGGTCTTTGGAAATAAATACAAGTCTTTGTTTGGCTAAAATAAGTTGGTTATATCGGCATCTATGACCTCAATCTGTGATTATCATGAACCGAAAGTTTCAGTGTTCCATGGAAATCCATGTTTTTTTCCTGGGTGTAATTTATTTCCGTCTTCGAGAGAAGGAACTCTAGTCACCAAAAAGACAAAATTTATTTATTGAGACCAGAATATAGGGTATTGTTCTTGAACATTTTGGGATGAAAATCGCTTAACGATTTTAAGCCAATGGAGCCCAATGTGGTATTAAGTTACCAATTCCGAGTATGCTGTTTTTAAGAAAATGCTGTAAATCTGCAGTATCAATAATGAAAAATTGCCAAATCATAATACAATTTTTATTACAGATGAACCAATTGATTGCAAGTTATTCTCAGCGACACAAAACTTCTTCTAATTATAAGAACTTTTTTCCATCAAAATCTCAAAAGTAAACTATTAAACGCAACTGGATAATAATTTCTCTAGTGAGAATTGTTTATCAAAGTTGCGCCTTTCCATTAGTATAGATCGCAAACGATTTGGTGTGGCTGACCTCAAGCAACTATTTTAACTCTCCGGAGATCAAATTGCATACACAATGAATTGAAGGATTTCTGAGCGATAGCGACGATCAGGAGCCACAACAGTCTACTATTAAGGCCGGAAGTTTGTTTTGACATTGAGTAACCGTTTAACTTTTTAAAAGTCAAATCAGTTTGTGAACTAGTTGGAAATCAATCTTTGAATCATTTTCGAAGATTTCGCGAGAAATGGAGGACTTATTGAATAGAGCGTTCTATTTTTTTGCGCTTTGTTAACTTGAGTTTACTCTGACGCCAAAATCATGCATGTACTTGTACACATATTTTTCTTTTCAAAATACCTTTTTATCTTGTTCCTCGCGAAATACTAAACAAATTATTTTTCAGGAAGAACCTGAAATCTGATATGTTAGCTCTCTCTTTGAAACACTTCCAAGTATACACATTCCGCGGTGTGATAATTTTCATGCGATGTTGCAACCTTCCTGCATAAATTAGTCTAGTAAATTAGCAGCGCAAAGCTGTAGGCTTAAAAAAACGCTTGCATGAACGGGAAACCGAGAACACGGCGTGAAAAAACCCAAAAGAGAACGCCTGCAAGCCAAACGTAAACAGTGGCCAATTTACGAGTGCCCGGAGATAAATATTGCGCGCACCGGCTTAATGGATGACGTCATTTATAAAGTGAGCTTCGTGAGTTCGGTTGTTTATTTGCCGATCGTTGCCAGATTCTTCCCAAAGACCATCATATAACCAGGGTCTACCAATACACTTTATCACATATGTATGAAAATTGTGCAACATACAACATTGAGATGCGTATTTTTGTAGTCTTTACAGTGCCAATGTATTTTTGGTCACAATCAAGTGGACTTGATTAATGATATGGTTTAACATTTCCTTCAAGAAGTTTTATCATTTCAAATTTGTTTGCAATACTCACGGTGTACAGACCCACTAGATAAGCTAGGATTTGCCATTCAATTCACCACGCACTAATTCACTCAAAAGTTGTTTTCTTACTTGTTTTCGTACCTAGCTGTTTCATCTGTTATTAAAGTCTAGGAAAGTACTTCTGGTTGATCTAATAAATATTGAGGTATTCACGGGCTGTAGACATATTTAATAAAAGTTAGGATGGGGTTGATGAGGTATCACCATAGGAATAACATGAAATGAGCGTCGCTTGTTTGTAAATAAGCTGCCCATGTTGCTGGATTTTTCTCGAGTTAAAAAAAGAAAGATGGAATAAGCTATATATCTTTCTAAAGTGCTTTTTTTAGGGCTCTGGTTCTTTTACCTTGACATTTCTGGTTTTTTACTGTGCAATTTTCCTGTGATCTTGGGATGCATAAATACCACAATATATAACGAGGGAAAATAAAATTCTCTGAGAGTGAAACGCGTGACACATGCATCGTTGATATTCTCTCAGAGAAAAGTAGATCTCAACCTTTTCGACGGCTGAAGGTCATAGAACTTGACATCTGTTTTCTCTCTAAACTGGCGAAAGTTCATACCTGCACTGGAAAAAAATAGTATGCTGTTTTAGCACCCAGGATGTCAAAAATGTGTCTGGTGATCCCAAAATGCTGCCTTTACTGCCCTCGCAGTTAACTTTACATCCTACGAATGCAAATTCAACTGCGTGGTCAATCAAGGTAGCATCTTAGGATGACCAGACACATTTTTGACATCCTAGGTGCCAATACAGCATACCATTTTTTTCGGTGTGGCGCATCGAACAGCGCCTGTATCAATTCGAATACATTTTGCAATAAGCAACTACTATTCTTGGCTCATTCCAGAGACCACGCATGTGCCATTAGTTTTCCTATGCAGATAGGTGCGTGTGTGAATGTACGGGCACTAGTAGTTCCTTACTACGAAACTTAGTATGTTTCCTCTTACATTGATTCTTTCTACACTCACGATCGAAATGTATTTTCAAATGGAACTGAATAAAAAAATAAGACATCAATAGAAAGTAAGATACCGTATGAGGATACTTTTAAAAGTTTGATGCCTATCAGCCACTGGTGTTGTAGTCATGCTGACGAAGTGGGGGTAGCTCAAGAGATGTTCAAGCAGACGTTATCTTTACCTGAAAACAAACAAAAATTCATTCGAATTAAGGAAAGAAATAATATCACACGCTTTCGAAATGAACAATTAAATGAATTTGCATTTCCAGCACGGAATTGAAGGATAAAATTCCCATAAATAAATTGAAATCTAAACATCATACTCCGAAAGCTTAAACAAGAGTCTAACTTTGCTAAGAGTCCAAATTGGGTTTCAAAAAGACCGGTAAAGAGCTCTATGCAATCAAGCATCTTTTATACGGAACATACTAACTTCTATCTCAAATATTTCTGCACGGATTTGAAAAGAGAGAGTTCCTCTCAGTTGAGTTTTTAATCAAATTTAAGCCTCAAGGGTTACTGCCCTTAACACCGCATAAGCATTTAGACGTTGCAAATTTATTTTTTTCTGATCAAGTACAAATTTTCTCAAATTTTTGAATATTTTAATCTTAGAAATTTTCGAAGAAATTCATTCATACTTTGGTTTAGATAATCTGAAATTTTTTACAAAAAATATTAAATATTTTTCTTAAAAATAAACATTTACCACGAAGCTATTCAACAAAATTCGAATGCTTATACGACGTTCCATCCCTAGCACGGCCGAATCGATCGAGAATTTCGGTCTTACTAGACGCACTTGAGCGTATTTATTGTCGTGTTAAAGAAAAACGCCGTGCAAACGACAAAATGTTGCCAAAATCCCCAATAGAATAATTATGTTTGATGAAAATGTTGAAGATTTTTTTTTTTCAAAACATTTTTAGACACTGAAGATTAAATTGCGAATAAAATTTTCAAGAAAATTAGAGGAAAAGTAAGCTAAAATTTTCCGAAAAAAATCGTATTTTATATAAGTCCATATGGCAACGTTCAAACATTCAAACGGTGTTTTTCGGGCAAACGGCGAGGGAGAATAGGGGTGAGAATTGATTTTCTCCAGCTGAGCCCAGAGAGACGGAAGAGTGTTCAAGGCGGATTGGAAATATGCCCCAAATCCGCGACGCAAGTTCTTGACCTTAACTTCGGCTCGACAAAAGTTGTCGGAGGGCAGGGACCGTCGCGGGTCGTTTCTAATCCGCTCCATTTGGTAGAAGAGCCCTAAATGTATTCTAGAATGAGCTTTGAGGCACGTAAGAATACGTGCTAATCGCGACTCATCGAATTACTGCTCTCCCCCGTAACACGGCAGTTATGCTGCCATGCTAAGGAAAAACGCTGTATGAGCCTCCAGAGGCTGCAAAATTTTCTCTGACAAAACACGAATTTTCAGGGAAATTTGTCAATAGTTTCCTTCCCATTTTTCTCGGAATTTTGGGTGTGATTTTATCTAAATTTTCTGAAAATTTGAAGGGAAAATATTCATAACTTTCTTCAAAAATAAATATTTTCTAAGAAAAAATTTGGTAACATTAGAATATTCTCACGGCGTTTTTCCTTAGCACGGCATACCTAATGGCCCGGCGGTTTGGAGAATGCGAATCGAGGCGTGCGGGTTGCGGGCGTCCGGATTGAAGGGGCCGTCAGGGGCGGGGGCGTCGTCCGGTTCCTAATAGTGGCCGTTAACGCCGGTGGCGATGCCTCACGATTGATGATCGCGAGACAAATCACGTCTTCGGTGTCACCGCGAGCTAACCTCCCTCTATCTGTCATACGCACGGTTGTCGCGCGTCCAGTGCTTTGTGAAAATAGAAGAAGAGGGTGACACCTCGTCTAGGATCTGTGTCTAGAGACTCTCGACTTGATTAGCTTGATACTCTGTTCTATACTATCTTATTGTCAAAGTCTTTAAGATGGGGGACGTGTGGGGATTAGCTAAGTTGTGCTCGGGGCCAGACTTGCCACTAAGGGGCCGTCTCTAAATTACGTAACGCACTTTTTTCCAGCATTTTTGACCCCCCTCCCCACTTATAACGATTTTGTGACTTGGATTTCTTTCCACTAACACGTAAAAACAAAATGGCGTAGTGCTCTACTCAACCCCCCCTCCCCCCGCCAGAGCGGTAAGTAATTTAGGGACGGACCCTGAACTACATCGGTTATATTTTAAGGATGCGGCATTCTGAGGGGCGGAGAATTTTTGAAAATTGATCTCCAAATATTAGTACCCATACATGTATTTAAAAAAATTATGAAATTTCAACTCCCCCCCCCCTTGCAGGATGAAAATATTTCCTCTACCCTAGGGGAGCGGGAAAGTAAAAAGTATCTTCCGTGTCTTTCGTCACTTTATTTTTAAATTCAGTTTTTACTGATGTAAATACTTTCGCACTTGATATCTCAAAACTGTTTGAAAACATGTTTTTAACAGGTTGATTTGATACGTTTTCTCTGTTATGTAACCCACGTAACATCCTCTTTTCTGGGTAACCTATTCCAATGCTTCAATTGCTCATCGGGCATAATTGAAGCCAAAACTCACGGGGAACGATATCTGTCAATAAATTTACACACGTTCTATTGGTTTAGCAAAGTTTACGGCGCAAAATTGATGTGTGTTTCTCCAATAGATATCTATTATGTCAACTCTCTGGCTTATCGTTACTCCTCATTTCCTCTCCCCTCTTCTTCTTCATCTCCTTTCTTTTTTCTCATTCCAACGCCCTTGATTAGATGACACCTTGCGTGCTCGCTCCGGATGCACCACCCTTAATTCGGCCTTATATCCGCCTAATTTTCCTCATATTCTGGCAACGTTTTATCCTTGACTGTGACGAGCTTTCCCGCCAAGCTGCCCATCGCCCGAGCGGAACATCTTCACAGCTCGTTTGTCATTTCGGTTCCTCGCGAAAGTTGACGGACGCAGAGGTATTGACCCCTGACCTCAGTCGCTGAGGAGACTTCACTGTTGCACCCCTCGCCCTCATCGCCAACTTTTCCACAAGTGCGAGTGACAGGCGAGGGAGTTTATCAATTCGAAACCGCGCGCAGGGAAACATTCGTAAAAGCACCTACAAATGTAAGGAAATCGGGAGAAAATACGTTGTTTCCTATATAAGTCAAAACTTCAGTTCCATACTGCTGTACTCGAGCGGGTTTTTTTGTTTCCCAGACGAAAGAGTGTAACTTCATTCCAAGATCAAACTATGAAGAATGTACTCACAAAATTTCAAGTTTCAATGCTGCTTGGTTTTCCGTTGAAAAAACCAAACAACAGAGACTAGGTAATATCTGATGTATTTAGGCTGATTCCGGTTGAAGCCGTCTCGTTATAGTCAGAATGCCTTCAATTTCAAAATATGCAACACGCATATCTGTTGAGCTTGAATAGTTGCATCCAGCTTTTTATATAGAATTTTATGTGGTAGGGATGATTCGAGATGAATCTGTCTATATTTAGATTGCATTTTGAAATTAGGATCTACATTATTTCTGCCTCAGTTTAGAAACAACGTGCATATCATTGGTTTTCTATGCACATAAGTCTTTTTACGCATGAGTCAGAAAGTGTGGACGTATACCGTATTTCCGCTGAACGGAACTAAGTGTCAATATGTGTCTTTTAAGGATTTTAGAATGCCGGATAGCGCGTTTTGTCAAATGGAACTAAGCGCCATGGAGAAGCATCGGAGCTCGTCAGTCATCTGCACCCGCCAATTCAAATCCCCGTCTCCCTTCTTTCCCCTATGCAGCCGTGCTAAAGAAAGCCGTAAGAACATTTGAGAGTTGCCATATTTCCTTCGATAAAATGTTTATTTTGGCGGAAAGTTATGAATATTTATGCTTGACAATCCAGGAACTTTAGGTGAAATTGCGCATGAAAGTATCTGAAAAATCGAAAGGAAAATATTCATAAATTCACCAGGAAATTCGTGTTTTATCAAAGGAAATTTGGCAGCGCCGAAAGGTTCTTAAGGCGTTTTTCCTTAGCACGGCATTATGACGCTTAGGCCAGTTTGTTAGAAATTCGTTCCATTGCAGAATGTAGTCCATTTGATTGGCTCCGATCGAAAAATAACATAGCAAAATAAGGGTTTCACCGAGCAAGGCTCGATAAAGTTGGAGGGATCAGTCCGCAGATTCGAGATTGCGAATTAATCGGTGCAACCCGGAATGCAGGAATGCGAATTCGTGTTGCAGTTTTATCAGCGTCGGTACACCTGGACGCTTTTATTTATTTTCCGCCCGAAGGTTGACGTCCCGTTTTCGACCCTCCACCCCCTCATCGGAAAATTAATAGTTCCGGACGGTCAATACTTTATCGCCGAGCATATTTCATCCCTGGACACGTTCCCTGCACCCGAGCAGAAAGAAGCTTGATAAATGAGACGAGAATCAGGAATGCAAAAATTGGGGTACGCAAAAATGAAGGGCCACGGGTAGGATGCTGTCCTATTCTAGTTGTGTCAATGATTTTGCCCGCGGGTTTCATCTCAACCTTCGATAGAACGCGCTTTAAACCTTTGGCTTAAATTGCACCCAAATGGCATTCTGCCGGGCTAAGGAGAAACGCCGTATAAAAATTTAAGAATTGCCAAATTTCCTCTCAGAAAATATTTATTTTTTGAAAAATTTATGAATTTTCCCTTGAAATTTTCAGATATTTCAGATAAAATTACGAACGAAATCATCTGAAA
Organism: Bemisia tabaci; assembly: GCF_001854935.1. NCBI lineage: Eukaryota > Metazoa > Arthropoda > Insecta > Hemiptera > Aleyrodidae > Bemisia > Bemisia tabaci. The sequence continues at coordinate 1,041,297 of NW_017547290.1, forward strand.
AATTGGAAAAGAAATATTCACAGATTCTCCTGAAAATTTGTCATTTTTTGTCAATTTGGCGACGCCTTGGCTCATATGGCGTTTTCTTCTAGCACGGCAGCATTCCTGAATAATTTTTATCAGGTAAATAAATTTTGTTGGGTGTTTTTAACTGAAAATCTCATTTTTTCCGTCCTTTAATTGGATAAAATAATTAATTTAAGTAAAAAATTAGCTGGTAAAATAAATAATTTTATTAGATGCATAACAAATTGGAATTAAAATCTCTTTTTTTAAACTGTAGTAACACGCCTTGAAAAGAAAAAATTGAATTCAAATATTTTTCCTTTTTTAATCATAAACATTTAGTCGAGAGTAAATTCGTACCCTCTCTCCCCTTTCTTTTGGAATTCGGATGAATCCGGTGGATTTGATACTGTGGCTTACAAGGGAGACATGGAGAGAGGGAGGGGGTGAGAGAGGGTGAGAAATCGAAGAAGAGAGGAAATTCTTGGGAGGAAGCAAGAGAGAAGCATATTTAAAGCAAATTTAATGATCTGCGAATTGATTACCTATCAGTTGTCGGAGATTCTAAACGTATGATGCGATTAAATTCCCCATTTCATGTCGAATTGATCGTAAAAAAGCCATCCATATTGATAATTCGGCATCTGATTAATAGACTCCACGCGCGTGTGAAACAATCAGCTGTCGCACGAATGCACTCGTCTAACTAACCGCGCTCTTTACGACCGCTCGTTTTCACCTGGAATTTCTCACCTCAAGCTATTACCGAGCTCGTAAATGCTCGCGATTGCTCGTCAAAGTATTCGTCTAATCAGCAATTTCGTGACATTGGCCTTCGCGTATAATCCGACTGTTTATGGATTTTGTCATTTTAGTGAAGAGGTGACATCTAGTGACGCCGCGAAAAACCGCGTTGATAGTAGTTTGTCCAACTTCTGTTCCGATATAGTTAACAATAGAGTGAAACAATTTTCAAGCATTAATATAACTTCCCTAACAGATAGGGATGGTAATGTAATGGTTCAGTCAGACAAGACAATGTATTTGAACGTGTTTCTGCCAAACGGAACTATGTGCATTATGATGTGCATATACATTCTCTAATGGATCTTGAAGTTCATGTCACAACCAAAATACTGAAACTTTTTGGCTTCCTTAATTTAAAAATCTGAATTTTTGTACATGCATCCATCTTTCATATTTTTTGTAAAGACATTAATAGCCGAAGCTGCTGAATGCCTCTAAATAAATCAACTAACTAACTAACTAACTAACTGCACATGGTTTCGTCAGGCAGAAATACGTCCATGTCAGAGACCGCGCACTGTTTTTTTCCCCATAGTGTTATAGTTATTCTCGGCAGTCAACGCTCAGATTCACCTAGTGATGACTGATGACCAAAGAGAGGAGCATTTGGTTTATGGTCTGGTTACACGCTCAAATTTCCGTCAAATTCCGATCAAAATGATGACCAAGATGGCGGTCGAGAGTTATTTAGATTGATGAGTAAAATTAATTAAAACAGCGCGTTGATTGAAATAAGCATGAAATAAGCACGGTTGTGTAGAAATCAGATGAAGGATGAGCCCCACAGTTCCATCATCTACCATCAAATTTTTGCAGGCCGCAGTTTGATGGTAGATGGTGCGCACCAGTCACCATTTGATCGGAAATTGGTGGAAATTTGAGCGTGTAACCAGCACATTAGCCCCGATTATAGCGACAATGCGCGAGGCAAAATGCTCACTCCGACATTCAACAGTCATCATGGGGCGAATTTTATTTGATTTTTTCCTAGCACGATTCTATCACCATCGCTACTCGCTCATTTAGTATTTGGCCATCTCTCAGCAAGTTCAATCGGAGAGTGAGACGGCGCACTGCGTGGGGGAAGCCAGAGCGCCTTCAATTTTGGATACAGGCAACACGCGCATCTGATGAACACGAATAGTTGCATCCGGCAATGCAGTAGGCGCTTATCGACTGAGGCGCCGAAGTATTTACCAACCAGGAAAGGAGTTGACTACGAGATAACTTAGAGACGACTCTCAACTTTGGACGGACTGCCTTTCTGTCAGGAAAAAATGGCATGAGTCCATTTTATGCTCCTCAATAATTTATTTTAAGCTAAAAGATAAATTGTTGAAATTGTATCGTTTGTCTTTTTGATAAGGCAAGATTACAGAGAATCGAGTCATGTGATTGGTCTGCTTAATCCACCGTCCTCTTTTTTGGATAAAGGCTGGATTTAACCAGGACTTGACGACGTAGTATCGGCTACTCAAGAGGTGCCTTTAGCTTTCCGTTTTTTACATACTTCATTGGCATGACAAAGAATTAAAGAGTTAAAATTCATGTAAACAATATGCAAGATGAATAATGACGCAGCATGTGCTTTTAAAATTTAAACGCAGGAATCTTACTCAGAGGATGATCGCAATATTGCCAATGAAAAAACGAACGCGTAGAGCATGAAAATATCACGAGCCCCATCGAGGGAATCCGTGGAAATGCTGCAGAAAACCTGTTCCCGGATTCCCGTGCAAGTTAGCGATTTGAACGGCGGACTTGGCAGCCTACAAGATGCGCAAGGATTAAGGATACGGCTCATTTGCCAGCTTGCACTCGGTCGTGTGCGACTGGATCAGGTTTGTTTCTCAACTCTTGCGCGCTCATGCAACAAAGGGTGTAATCACAGCCACAGGTAGGTGATCTGCACATGCACATTAAAAGAAACGACGTACGAAGGCGCTCGGATGCCCGGGAAAATGCCGTTCACTGAACCCTTCCCGTGATGTTGCGAAACAAGCTGCTGAGGTTCACTGAAAAGCGCGAAGCCTTAGAGGGCACATCTTGAACCAAAACAAGTGAATTCTGCGATTATGTGATTATGTTCTACATATTTTTCATCGCTCTCTGATCTCAGTATCATCATATCCAAGCCTACCAAATTTCTTCTTTTTTAACAGACTAATCTCCATAGTTCATTTGCCCTCATTAATATAGCTTGTTAGTGCTCCAGCTGTATCTCTGTCTCTCCCCAACTCTTCCTCTCTCGTTTTCCCTTTCTCTCACTCCCACCTGTTTTCCCCGCCTTGGTAATTGCATCGATCTATCAAAATTACCAAGGTGTTGGCTGTTTATTATGTGTCAAGGTATATTTAGTATAAACTGATGGACCAAAAAACTGTATAATGTTTTTCTCATTGTTTTTATTTTACAATATGTACCAAGCGCTATGAAAAAATGCCCTAAAAAATTTGCACGTCACTAAGCCTTCGCTTAAATGTATCTATTACCGAGAAAATATGTAAAGAATTTTACTAGAAAGGTTTTGATGATTTAGGATAGATTCCAAATGAAAATGTTTAGAAAAATTAGAAGGAAAAAAAAATCATTCACAAGAGTATCCCTAAAAATTTGTATTTTATTGAAGGGCCAATTTTCAATATTTTAAGGATTATTCTGGGTTCTTACTTTTCACAACAGTGTCAGAGAGCGATAGTCCGAACGCTATTTGGACCAGTGTGTGCATATCGACGGTAAAACTCCAGAATCACGTAACTTGGTTTGCGACTCTGCAGACTTCCTGCCATACTTCGATTTTAAAATGGAAAATGGCTCAAAGTCAAAGCTCAACAACTTCCATGTTTTTCTCCACTGTCAGAGGAAAATTCTAAGAAGATTTCAAGGCATAGTATTGGTTTGTGCCTCTGAAAAAAAAATAAAGCAGGAGCGGAGATTTTAAAACGACGCAAACAAGATACGCGGTTTTGGAGTTTCATCGTGGATGTGAACATCAGAACATTGGCGTTTTCACATGAACACAGAAGTATTTGAGGCCGAAAGCGCATGGTAACTCATCTGGAAATGGATATGCACTGAAAAAAAAAAAACAAAAAAACAACTCCAGCTCTGGAATCCGTACTTACGGGCTGTATAGACATACTGTCCGCGTTCCGGGCTCAGAGAGGCCCGAAGTTCCGGACGTTATAGCACCCGGAGCAATCGAAGCTACGGCTCCAGCACCTGCGCAACTTTCGGTCTCTGAGCCCGGAACGGTCGATAAATCTGAGTACCCCTTAACTTTTTTTTTCAGTGGTAGTTTTTGCTGTTCCTGTCATCAGCAATTCGTCAAAATATCAAGTAAGCCCCGTAAGGTTTTCCAAAACCTATCTTGTTTGTGTTCCACCCACCCGCAATGATTCAGACCCATCGCTAAATACCATGTAAATAAATTGGCACCTCTATTTCGGATCGAGCTTTTTCTCGGTGGGTTGGGTACACGTAAGATCAAACCAAGTGTTTCAAATTGGTTGGACTTGTAATGGGGTAGCTAACGCAAAGTCATTAGTTCGTGGGCGAAGCAGAGCATGATGAAAATTCCGCGAAACGGAATATGAAGCTAAGCTCCTCGGCCTGGGCATCAAGAGGTGATGATCACACTCATTTATTCCAGTGGGAGCTGCTGCATCATCGTCAAGTATTGCCAAATCGACACTCGTAAACGACAAGTTTAGCGAAACAACATGGGGTTTACGAGACGAGGCGTCCCTGTATGAAACGACATGAGCAGAGAGAAACCAATTTTTTTTTGGCAAACCATGAAGTCTGGTCGTTAGTTGTTCCATTTGCACCTCCATTTGCAGCACAGTGCAGTTGGCGCATTTTTCTGATTTGATTTTTAGAATTGACGTCTGCAAGGGAACCAGCTGTGCAATTTGTTACTCTCATTGAATTAATTTGGCTCATAATGCACAATTACTTTGACAGTAGATTTTACAATCTTGGCTAAAATGAACAAACAAAAGCTGTACAATTCATCGAGATTATAATTTTGAAACGGAAGCTTTTTCTCACGAGAAATGAGATGGAATTCTACAACGAGCAGATCTCTTGTTTGTTAAGAAAAACTTGGTTCCTTCCTGTTGAACTTGACCCATGTGTGAAGAAGCCAGGTCAAAGGATTCCTCGGGTGGGAAAAATGCATGAGATAGCTAAACCATGATTAGAAGAACTATTTCTGAATTGTTTGGCCTAAAGAACGTTCGGAAATTCCACAAGATAACCCCACAAGATACTTTCAAATTTAAAGGACGATACATTGCCAATGTGAAAAAAAAGCAAGAAAAAAGAATAAAGTTTGCTGGTGCTATTGCCGGATTTTCAGAAGATATTGTTGGAACAGCAAAAAATTTGTTTGTTGCGTGCCGAGTTGCGTGCAAAAACGACGCATCAGACTCACTTTGAGCATGTTCCATGAAACTAAAGGTTTTCAACTTCGCAAACTGAGATACGTCGCACATTGGATCGAATGAATCAGATAAGTTGGACATGAAATCTTGATGCAAATTTTGATTGTTATTTCGTCACATTTTAAATTTTAAAGGGTGCTTTTAGAAGAACTTTTCACAAGAAAAGCAATGAAACCAATTTTAGAACCTCAAAGTTTGTATAAACGGAGTCATAAGCTTTTAAAGTTTCCAAATTTTGTCCGACCTCTCCCATTGACTCTATCCACTGTGCGTCGTTTGTCATTTTCACTGTTGGATTGTTCTCTGTGCTAATATTCGCATCGCAAAGATCAACGCGTTTTTTTTTTTTTTTTTTTTTTTTTTTTTTTTTTTTTTTTCAATTCGCTCCTACAGCGAACGAGCGGAAACTGAAGACTTTTGGCAACACGGCAGTGTCTGTGTGGTGCTGCAATTTACTGTCAGTATTTTAAAGGCTGCTAACACGACTCTGTCTGCAGGTAGGGTCAGGGCGCCCACTAATACCAGTATTTACGGTATCAAGGCGCCCTCAGCCTCAGCTCGCAGGGCGCGACGCGACGCGGCCGAGGTGCATGTAAGAACATATGCGCGGGAGACGGAATTGATGATCTTAGTGCTCTTGATACACATTGGGCATGTATTTTCAGGACCTTCCTGTAAGGGCTCCAGAGTGTAGGATAAATTTTCCCCGAGCGTAATGTTGCCATTTTTACGATTTGACTACGGTTTATCTCATTCAGGCAGGGCTACGTATTGCCCCTTTGTTCGGAGGGCTTATTCTGACTAGGTATCAAGAAATGTAACATGCTTTAGGGCCGTATTAGTGAGGCCCGATCCCCTCAGCTCTTTTCCTCAGGGAAGTCCATATACAGGGTGATCCAGGGTTAAACGCCAGACTGCAGTAGCCGAAACACCCCCAACCCCTTTCTTTAAATTGAGATTTCGATTTTTTTACATAGATCATTTATGAAATCAGGGCATACAAGTACAGAAAAGTACACATTTTCATGAGATTTGATTCACAACCGTTGCCAAAATTCAGGATAAACGATTTACTTTCCGACATTTTAAGAAAGCCGTAGCGTAGCTCCGACGGGGAATAGGGACACTTTTGGGGAAACCTTTAAACAACAAAAAAGTCTTATTTTGTCCCATAGAACACGCTCCTGCAGTCTGGCCTGGAGCATCCTCTATAGTTTATATTGTGATTAAGGAGGAGGTAAGGAGGTCCTTAACGTAGCGTCATCAAAAGGAACATTTTAGGGAATCTCGGGTAAAATCCAACAGTCTAACTTCGGAAATAGATCCTTTCAAGGGATTAGAATGTTCTGCCACAATGAACAATCGAAGATAAAAAAAAAAAAAAAAAAATTGCAGCTGTGAAAATTCATCGGCACGCACTTTAAAGTTGGTCAGTCTCGTGTAATTTATCCTTCCATTTTTTTCCCCCAGTAAAAAAGCATTCCTTTTCATTGCGCGTGGATCTATTTCCGAAATTATTCTGCAGTATTTTACTCAAAATTTGTTAAGCATGTTCATTTTATGATAATTTTTTGATGGTCTCCTTTAAGCTTCCTTGATCACGATGTAAACCATTTGAAACCTCAAAATAAAAAAAAAAACCTGTTGATGGAGCGACTATGATGAAGGCTCGTAGAATAAATGTGAATTTCAGAATTTTGTGCTATCGAGCGAACATAAAATCTTATCTATTTGTAGCTACAGAGATTTATGAATTTTGTAACGTACATTAGCATGTGAAGTTAAAATGTCAAGGTAACATTCTTTCTCCTAAAAATCATTACCTTATATGTGAATAAGAAAGTCAATGGTAAGCCAGTTACAACTAAATTTCCATTTTTTTACCAGTCAGTAAACAACACCAAAAGAGTTGCGAATAATTTATTTATTTATTTTTTGCGTGGATTTGTATATCAAACGCATAAACTAGAGGATAAAAATAGAAACGACCTCTTTAAAAACAAGGGCTGCAGACCGAAAACGTGATCTTCATAAATACAGTCAACTCTCGGATAGAAAGAGAAACAAAAATCCGCGCAGAGTGAGTGAAATAGGACGAAAAAGAAGGAAATTTAATTAATACACGACTTCACACAAACAGATAAAAATAAAATAACGGCTGCATCATGTACTGCAGGCGAATTCCGAAGTTGTAAAAATGATATGCCCTACCGTAAACATTCACTCCCTAACCTAGGGCTGTTTATTCACGCCTCACGCCGCTCTTTGAAATGGAGTGCAAATGATGGCTCGAAAGCTTACGTGTAAGAACGACGAATAGCCTACTCAATTACATTGTATATCCGTCGTTTTTAAGAAAAGAAGTTGAAACGGAGCCCGGAAAAAACCTCCGAAACAAACCACCGCACAGTGAATTGAATCCATTCGAGATTTCGGACTTGATATGGAAACTTCAAAAGCTTGAATTTTCGATAGTACGAGACAGAGAAGTTTGAGAGTGGTTTCATTGGTTTCCTCTTAAAATTAGCTTCAAAAACCTGTCCTTAAATTTCACGATAAGACAAATTTAACATCAAAATTAGCAGTTTAAGTAAAAAATCTCCTGCCGACTTGTTGCAATACCTTGTTTTACTGTGCGCCACGCCGCCGCACCGACTGTAAAAATGGGCATCCGTTTAAAGACCCGCCTAAACTTCAGTTTAACGAGCTTATCTCTCTGCCGGTGAGAACATAAGCGTCAATTTCTAGTTAAGTCGTACGCATCTCCACCCTGCGACGAAAACCGTTTATCTTAATGAGGGATTCTACGTAAATCGATGGTTTTTGCTGGACTCGAGTGAGGGCCCTTAAGTTTGGCAACGATGCAGTGCCAATTTGTATTCCGCGCGCGAAAATGCCGGATACGCGACGCGGCGCCTCTACGGACGTTAAAATTGCTCTATGGTTCCGTGCCGCGGCCAGGGG
>NW_017547290.1:1049526-1120727 GCF_001854935.1 Bemisia tabaci
TGCGGGGCGGGAGAAAAAAGAGGGGATCCCGTGTGTAATTTGCTTGTTTGTTTTGACGCAGCGCGATCCGCGGGAATCTCCGACCGGGAAAATCACTTATCCGAAGTAAATATTTTGCGCTCCGCCAAGCCGCACATTGGATCAAGTCAATGGAAGAGGTCGGACATGGTTTAAAAACTTTAAAAGCGTATATCTTCAAATTTTTAAGAAATTTTAATGTTCTGAAAGTAGTTTCATTGGTTTTTTTGTACAATTTTCTATGAAAAGCACCCCTTAAAATTAAAATTGTGACGAGATGAAGGTAAAATGTTAAAATTTTTGACAAAATTTTAGTGCTCGACTTCTTCTAAAGACTTGTTCCATTGTGCGCCGTGCCATCATCGCACTGCCGCTATCTCCGACGGAGGCTTCTATGATACTGGTGTAAATAAAGTGGGCCTAGGGTTTCTGGATCGGATATGCTAAAAATATAGACTAGAGAGGGTGCAGAAAAGTGGGTGCCTCACTCGATTCGGCTTCCAGTAAATGAAGAGCGAAATGGGGGTGTATATATGGGCCGTCTTTGGGCCCACACTATGTTTCCTCGACTCGATTTTTTTTTTTTTTTTACTTCAAATATATCACGAGGGATTAATCTTGCGCTTAATCGTCCTTAAATTTCATAACCGTTGTTTGAGACCATTAAACTCGGGTCACCTGGCCGGGAATCGAACCCGGAATGTCCGGCCCGATCACAGAGCAAGCTTTGCTCGTTGAAGGTCTATACCTATTTTAAGGGATGCATCATGATGAAATTTCAAATTGGAGACTGATCCTTTTCTAAGTAGACGATCATTTTCATCGCATGGTACTTTTAAATACGTGATAATTTGGAATGACTTAGCGACGCAAAAATAACAAAAAAAGCCCATACTTGTGGTGAGCATCGAGCGTTACAGCTTCAAATCCACGTTCAAAACATAGGAATAGAGAATCGAGAAGCATGAATAGCACAGACAACAAGAAGTACACGTAATTAAGTCATCAGTCGGTGTTTGTTTCGAGTTGGAAAAATCGTCACTCCTCTGAAGTAAAGCGCGTATCTTTATTTCTGTATGAATCCTAGAACTCTTGAAATTATACGGACACCAGAGCTCACGCACAAACAGAGATGCGTTTTTGCGTTAGAAGAGCAACGAAATGCACCGCAATTAAAGGGAAAACATAATTAGAGTTACCGGGATTACTTTATTCGGTCGCGGATTAGCTAGACGTAACCACGGGTGCTCCTGCACACAAAGCAGGATTGACCCACTTTGAAATGCACACAACTAGGAGTAATAAAGTGTGAATGACAACAAACTAACGGCGCCGATTCTTGGAGACGACGCTAAAATCAATTCTTCGATGCTCATGAATAACAAAATAATTCAAAACGCGCATTTTCTGTGGTCTAGCACGCTCCCTGCTTCCGGACTGTTTTCCACCGGTTTTAATTTCAACTCTTCACAAAAATCCGTTGAGGTTTTCATCATTTCTCTCCGATTAATATATTTTGCTATTATTTTTCCCCCCTCTTGATTAAGTACTTAATATCTTTGCAAAAACAGATTTAGCCCCGGCATCCGGCAGAGATGGATTTCGCAGAACGTTCTATTAGTATTTCCATCACTTCATGATGATGAAATGTTATCTCAGTGCATTTTATTTTTATTTTCTCGATTAAATCTTTAGAAGCAGTTCTTAAGAATAAATTACTCAAGTATTCTGTTTGCTCCATCCATGGGAAAAATTTCACGTCGAAAAGCGTTTCCTAACCTTTTCTGCTCCTTATACCAACCGGTTAAGGGCTGAGATGTAAACTGAGCTACATATAGTTTTGGGGCGTAAAATGAACGAAGTATCGCCGTTCTGCGCAAGCGCCGAATGAGTATTCCCATTTCAAACTTAAAAACCTCTTTTCATGTTTTTTTTAGAATTATTTATTTCTTTTTTGAGAAAACTAACAAAAATATCTCTCTGGCATGTTCCGAAAATATAGTTAAATTAGGGTAGAATATCTATGAAAGATGTCTCGAAAAATTGTTGATTGCATCTATTTTGAAACAAAGGTGGCAATTCGCAACATCACAATTAGAAAACTATTATATTTTTACTTTAACCATTCATGTTGTAAAAGCATAACATTATAAAGTGATTAATAGATTGATGGTCGCTAATTTGCAACATCAGCTTAAGAATTTCTCCAAAATACGCAAATATTTAGATTGGATCTATCATTTGGACGTACTTCTGCGAATATCGGAACTTGGCTGTTTTGAAAACGCCTTCAAATGCGGCGTGATACCTCACGCGTTCCGGAGAGTTCAAATAGTTGTATCATTGTGCCTTAGAGATGCTACGGAAGATTACAATTAATAGCCTTCAAACACGCTGGCCTTGTCGATTTCCTTTGACATTTTAGTAGTCGTGAATGCATAGCTAAAATGCTCTCCAGCTAGAATTGTATTTAGCAAATGGGTGGTTTTTATACGAGGATTAAAAATAAACAAGTGGTTCGGAATAAAACAAAAGAATATGAAGTATGCGAAATGATTATCCGGATATCGGAACTTGGCTGTTTTAAAAACGCCTTCAAATGCGGCGTGATACCTCACGCATTCAGGAGAGTTCAAATAGTTGTATCATTGCGCCGTAAGAATGCCGCGGAAGATTAAAATGGAAAAAGCCTCCATGCACGTATGGCTTGTCGATTTCCTTTGACATTTTTGCAGTGGTGAATGCATACTTGAAGTGCGCTTCAGCCAGAATTGTATTTAGCAAATGGGTGGTTTTTATACGAGGATTAAAAATAAACAAGTGGTGCGGAATGAAACAAAAGAATATGAAGTATGCGAAATGATTATCCGGATATCGGAACTTGGCTGTTTTGAAAACGCCTTCAAATGCGGCGTGATACCTCACGCATTCCGGAGAGTTCAAATAATTGTATCATTGCGCCTTAGAGATGCCACGGAAGATTACAATTAATAGCCTTCATACACGCTGGTCTTGTCGATTTCCTTTGACATTTTAGTAGTCGTGAATGCGTAGCTAAAATGCGCTTCAGCTAGAATTGTATTTATCAAATCGGTGGTTTTTATACGAGGATAAAAAATAAACAAGTGGTAGTTCTGCCATACGGAGCTATGTGCATCATGACGTGAACCCTGTCATGCATATATTCGTATGGGTCTCAGGGCTCATGTCTTAATGCCCAAAGTTCCGTTTGGTATAGTAATACGTCCATTTTTCCATTGGCTGGATGAGATCTGATAACTTCATGAGCTCAATAATTGTGGGGGTTATTATTTCAACGTAGTATTTTCACCTCTGAACCTGATTCAAACATCGAAAGCGGGTGATGTTGCAGAAGACAAGTCGTTATCACTATTGGTGACAGAGCTCCGGGCCAACGAAAGTACGATTTGAATCCGCCTCTTCCCCGACGACATGACTAGATAATCGATGACTCTGGAAAGTTACGAACTCTTTCTCTTTCCGAAGTTTTAACTTTCTTCTTCTTGAATGAAAAGAATTTTCTTCCTCCGACCGCAGACGGGAGATGTCAACCTTTGAGCAAGATAAATAGAGCCACGAAAAAAAAAGAAAACCAAAACTCGTGCTTATCTTTTCTCTCCTTTGACCAATAAGATGGATGTAAGCAGGTAAGCATGCAAAGCTTTCCGCCATTCAGTCATTCAAAATGAAGTTGCAAAAATGGAGCTCGTCCACCGCTTTGAATGAAATTGCATGGAACCCCGCGAAGAGGGATGACTAAAAGCCCTGTCTCGAGATTTCAGCGCTTGCATTCAATACAATCTGGGCTGCTGCAACGGTAAAAATGTACGCTGATTCACCACTCGAAGAATAAAAATGTACATACTGTTGTACGGTTTAGTAATTTCAATACTGCTGTGCTGAGAAAAACGCCGTATGAGGCTTAAGATATTGCCATATTTCCCTCAATATAAGTCAAACTAACCGGGAAAATTGTGAATATTTTTTTTTTCAATTTTTTTTTGGAAATTATGTTTGTGATTTAATCTAAAAATCTGAAAATTTCAAAGAAAACTATATGCAAAACTCTCCTCACAAATGCATGTTTTATTCTAGGGAATTTGACAACTCTGGAATTTTCATACTGCGTTTTTTCTTGGCACGGCAGAATAGATATCTCTATATAGTGGTTTTTTAAGTGGCATAATGTGATCGTTAATTTCTAACGAGGACGAAAATATGGATGAACTTAACTTTCGAAGAGCTTAACTCACTTAACGCTTAGCGTATATACCTGCATCGGGTCTTCTTATGTTTTATTTTCCTGAAAAATTACTGAGCAGCAATCTGTCTTGAAATTACAAGAGAATAATTTTTTTGGAGTAAAATGATTGAGGTGCAATATCCAGACTCTCTATAAAAGCATTCTGTTCCTCGGATGCTACAACTAAAACAACTCCCATGCATTCCTGAGGAGGTGAGGAAAGCGGAAGTGCCTTCAATTTTGAGCACGCAACACGCACATCCGTAGGACACGAATAGTTGCATCAAAGCGCCACAACCAACGCACAATCAGTGTAGTATTCGTAGTTGGAGATATTAACTGATTTGAATCGGTCATTTTGTAAAAAAACTTAAGCCCTAGAAATTATAAAACGAGAAAAACAGTTTAAAAACATTTCAATCGACCCGTTCTAAAATTCAGAGTTCTTTAATTTTGAAACGATTAATTATTTAACTACACCATCATATAATCTACGATTTAACATCATGTAGTAAACAAGTCGATTACTACAGTTTCTACTGTTTTCTCGTGTTCTCGTTCCTGGCGCTGAGGTCCTTATTTTAAGAGTGACCTATTCAATTTTTGGCCTTAAGTACTCTGGCGTAAATGAGCTTTTCCTGATAATTTCAACACTACGATATACCGGCTTGCCAGACATTTAAAGCGGAGATATTTCCGAAATTTTTCTTCTACTCTTCATAGTAGGATACAATGTATCTCATTAAGCTCCCGTCATGTAAGAGTAAGTCTGCTCGAGAGTTCGAATCTTCATTTTAAGCTGCAGCATTCCACTCAAGTTTGGTTATTTTCCACGATGTCGAAGCAATTAAGTCATTAACAAGCGACACCCGATAGGCGGCTCCATTCTGCTTCTCTCACGTTAGCCATCCTTCTAGTCGACCGTGCTTAGGAAAAACATCGTATGAACATTTACATGTTGTCTAGTCTTTCCCAATAAAACTAGAACTTGTAAGGAAAGTCGTAAATTTCCCTTGAAATTCTCATGGTCAGACACTTTACAGTAAACTGCGAATAAAATCCCCAGAGAAATTGGAAGGAAAATGTTCACAAATTACCCTGAAAATCAGTATTTTACCAAAGGAAATTTGGCAACGCCTAAAGGCTCATACGGCGTTTTTCTTAGCACGGTAGTATAATCTACTGCTGTGTAGTGACACAAACAGACACCTTCTCGAATTTTTCCGACTAATTTTTGCGGTTGCTCGTGAGACATCTTCACAGGAACGCATTCGTTGTTGAAATCACTCGACATGATTGGATACATGGATGTTGTTTGTCTCGGTTATACGGCTTGCCGACCGCGGACAACGCTGTCATGTCTCCCGTTGAAACGATTTAAAATTAAATCTCCAGACTTAAGAGTTCTTAACCAGAATCAGCAGAATCAATTCCGTCACAACTTTTGAACTCGTGAGAAAATTACGCGGCATAAATTGAACGTGTTTATGCTAAAACGAGCTATGCTCATGCGGTTTGTGTGAGACATAGTCACTTTTAGCGCATGAATACATCCAATTGCAGTCGGACTGATTTTGATTAATTTCATTAATTTTGATAAAAATCAAGACGATTTAACCCGAAAACATGCATATTGTTTAATATTTTTTTGAAACTTTTTAGGACAAGGATTAAGCTGAGTTGGTAGCAGTGACATCAGTGGGACCGTTTTTCTTAACAAATGCGGTAGATCTACAACTCTTCACTGGCAAACACGTAGCCTTCTGTCGTTAACAATGCATAAATGCACCCTATCGTGCTAAGGAAGAACGCCGTATGAGTCATTAAGCGTTGCCTGAATTTCTTCAATAAAAAGTTACTGGGGACATTGTTAATATTTTCCCGCAATATTTTCAGGCAATTTTGTACGCTGTTCAATCTAATATATTTGAAAATTTCAAGGAAAAAATTAGCGTGATTTCTCCGAGAAATACATAATTTATCCTGGTAAATTTGGGAACTTTCGTATGTTTCAAACGACACTCTCCTTTAGCATGGCAGCACAGACCTTGGATCGTGGCAGAGGGAATGCGCAATCAAAAGTGTTTTCGGGACTTCTTTTTAACATTTTAAAACTTTCACAACATGTTTGGTGGGAAAAATCTTGGAATATTCACGTGAAGAAAGTGGAAAATACAAGCATTAAAAATTACTGAACAAGTTCTTTTGAACAATCGATGAATTTCGTCTGGGGGTGCCCAATAAGTCCGTCATCGAAGGATCGAGGTAGCCAGCTCTGGGATGAGCTTCACCTACGGCGAGTAAACGGACGTAAATATTAAGTTAAGCCCCGTTTTATGTGCCTGTCTCTCAAGCTCATGTAAAATTGGAGTTAAACTGTTTTTCCAACAGACCGGACGCTGTTTTCGGAGGCCTTACTCAAGAGACCTTGTCCAACGTCCAATCTCCGTCGGTCGCCACGAGGTGACCCGCGCTCAAGTTGGGTTCGGATGGACAAGAACAAATATTCAACAACTAAGAAACTCTAGGGCTCTCAAATTTCTGTCCCATGAATTTCATTAATTCATCTTATGAGTCCGCTTCTGATTTCAAGTTTCCTTTTCACCCTAATACAATGAACTTCAAGGGCCTAAATGCGAAACTACGTGGATCTCTTTTCGCGAAGTTGCAGACTTCCTGGAAAAAAGAGCCCTCGAAATTAAAGGAAATTCATTATCCTCTCCTTAATTTAATCATAAAATGTCATGATGGTGTTTATTCTTCAACTAGTACAACGATTTCAATGTCATCGAGGAAAATCACCGAATTTTCGGCTTAATGTCCTAACAATTTGCACTTGTAGGTAAGCATGTTAATCTATTATGAGCGTCAGTGAAGCAAGACCAGAGTTCCATGTCATAAATTGATTCCCGGATTTCCTGGACCATACTGAAGTTTCTATCTCGCCAGCAAAAAAATGATACTTGCCATATCACTGATATTTCATGATTACTTAATGGTGTTGGGGTATAATTTTCAATTTTTTTTTTTTAAAAGTAAATATTGTCATTTTTACTAATGGGATGACATATATGTGATCTGCAGAGTTCCACTACAAATAGATCCATAAATTTCGGATACTTGTTATCAAAATCGGACATTCAAGTTTCCGCTCAGATTTGATCTAAATCTTTTTTTCTGCTTTTAACTTAAAATGCGGAAAAATAAGAAAAGCCACACAAATTTGAAATACGTATAATCGTTTTACTACTTTAAACCTTAAAAAGTTGATTTATTACCACGGTGTCAAATTTTCAAATCGTTGGGATCTTTTTACGGCAAAAGCCACAAAATTAAGTCAAAATGCTCTGAGAAGTTCGTAGCTAAAGATATAATGTCTCAAAAAGTTCCAACGTATTTTCAATCAAAGAAGAGGAATTACAATGTTGAATTTTGTGTAAAAATAGCAAGATCTTAGGGCTGTAAAATGTATTACAAATTTAATGATAGTATTTGGAAATAAACGCCAAAGTGGTGGATACAGCCTGCTTACAAGTTAGTACATACTCTGCAGAGTTACTGAATTATATGTCAGAGACAGAGAGCGAATCTCTTTTCCCAACCTGTCTTGATTCTCGCTCACCCTTTGGTTTAAATTGAAACTTTCATCAAAACGGCTGTTCCCCGACGAGGAGATAAAGAGTGGAGGATAAGTGAAAAATGGGTGCAGGATAAAGCAGAAAACATCAGAAAGTTTCGGCTATGGGAACTTGGCGAGGCTACAGCGAAAACCAAGAAACTTCCATTTCAATGATATTACAACTTTATTGCGAGGAAAATCTTTTCCGGAGGATATCCAACAGAGAATTGGAATCTACATCATGCTTTTAACAGTTTTCAAAGTTGCTGCTTAGGCGCTGTCGGAGCTGGAGGTCCCACGCCGTTTTTCCGCACTCCAAAATGAGAGTCGAAATTATGAGCCTCGACCTCATTGATGATGTAGTTTTGCCGCTAATGTTCTTCACTGATGAAAATAAAGTTCATCATCTCGGTTTCTATTCACATTGAGCGCAAGGAAACGGTACCAGTTTTTTTTTAAACGTATTTTAAGGAAATACGACGTAGATAAAGAAAGAGAAGAGTAAGGAGAGGAAGTATACTTATGGCAACAAAAAGGTACTTTTAAATACTGCCGCGTTAAGGAAAAACGCCATATGAGCATTCGAATGTTGCCAAATTGCCTCTCAGAAAATGTTTATTTTCGAAAAGAGTTATGATTATTTTTCTCTCAAATTTTCAGATCATTTAGGTCATATTGCCAACATAATTCTATGACAAATTTGAAGAAAAATGTATGCGAATTTTCCCGGTAATGTGTGTTTTGTTAAAAGAAATTTGGCAACGGCTGAGGGTTCACACGGCGTTTTTCCTTAGCACGGTAGAAGATAGCTCTACATATAGCTGTATGTAGCATTAATATCCCGGACGGTTGTTATATACACTCGTAAAATACACCCCATACATCGGAGGCCTTGAAAAGGTATAGACAGTCAACATGAGTTTGGAGTTAGAGTATATGGAATCAGTGGACTTGCTCCCGGTAGAAAACCCTAGAAACGAAACTAATAAAAGAAGTGAAAATCGAAATAACTTTTTCTCGAAGATTCAAAATGTTGAGAATTCCTATCAAAAAGCTTTAAACTAGTATATTTCATTACTTAGAACATTATTTTTCCTTTTTTCGACCCTTCACTGGTAAAAAAAAACCTCTTGGACCAATGCCGCGGTGCATTGACTTAAGAGTGCAGTTTCTTGTCGCCGGATTTAGGAGTCTTGAACTCTTGTTTCAAGCGGATTTTGCATTGAAACAAGAGTCCAGACTCTTAAATCCGGCGACAAGAAACTGCACTCTTGAACCAAGAGGTTTTTTTCACCAGTGTTATCTTGTAATATGTACTGCAAGTCTATTAGCGTCGTTTTGAGCTTATTGTTAGTCAGAGGTGCGGAATTTAGGACTTCACGAATCGTTTTATTGACTCACAATCGATATTTTTAAAATTTGGGTTGGCTCGATTGAGTCCGATCCATTTTTAGCTGTGACTTAGACCGGAGGGATAGCGTTACATCTTTATTTAGCATTGTTTTATCTCTTCACGACAACGGTAATTTTTCCATTAGCGCTCGCGAAATACTAGTTATGTCTCCTTCCGTGCTGAAGATTCGGCCGATTCGCCGAATCGGGTGCCACACGATTTTCTCGAGTGATGATTCCATCTTTGCCAATTTTTACGAACTTCCATCACAAGCTCTTCAAAAAATTGATCTCTAAAATTGAGGATATGTTTGAAGCATGACAAGGCGCGCGTGTATGGGCTCTTTATTGATCCGCGTTATCTAGGCCCCGTGTTTTAAGAAGATACTGATAATACGGTAGACGCCTCGGCTTGGCAGACGCTCGAATTTTTATCGCCGAGTAAATTTGAGCTCTAAAGGCGAGACTTGAGCGATAGAGAGGCCTGCTCCACTGCGTTAAAATCGCGTAACTGAAGTAGATGACTCGTGCAGATACGTGGTTTTGATTGGACGCGACTGGAGTCGAGCGACGAACAAGCAGCTCGCGTTACTGATGGATTTTTGTTTTGGTTCGTTACAAAAGCTCACGGTCGAAGTTGTCATGCTTGACGCTCGAGGTAGGAACCGTGACGATTTGATAAAAGCTTTCGACTTTCGAATTGTTTTATGCGCAAGATAATTATAATTTTTGTTATTGGCGCATACGCTGATTAAAAAAAAGAAGAAAAAAATCCTATTTGTTGCCGTTCACGGGAAAAGGGGTGTAAATACATTGAAAACTCATAATTGAACGTATTTATGCTAAAAGGAACTATGTTACACGCAAAGTCTATGCACATAGTTCCTTTTAGCATAAGTACGTCCAATTGAGTTACTTATACCGAGCCATCGAGGAATGCTCGAAAGACACTAACTTGGGGATGGAAATCGCCCAAAAAGAATGAACTGCACTGGATTGAAGAAGATTTAATGTTGGCAATTGTAAAAAAAAAGTCACGGGGAAAGAATGTGTTGGGGGTTATCCCCTAAAATTACGATACTACCCCAATTTGTTGGATAATATGGACCTTTCCATTTAATTTTGGTGGCACCGCAATTCAGGTTGGGGTAGTATCGCAACATTTGGGTTAGTAACCTAATTTATTGGGGTACTAGCACAATTAATTGGAAATTCATAAATTGGGACTTAATCTCAAAATAACTCTTTCTTCCCGTGACAGTTGTGAGATTAAAATTTCGTAAAATTCCGATCTGCCATGATGAGTATACAAAACGTCCGGACTACGGTGTGACTTGCAACCTGAACATGGGTTTTGCGCTCTTTGGATCCCATATACCTCATATAAAAAGCTGCCATAGCTGGGACAGAGCTAGTTTTCTCGTATAACTCTTAGAAAATCCTGAGAATTTGACATGATTTTAGCGTGAATGTAATGTGACGAAAAATTTCCGGGGCTCTCCTCGATTTCCTTGGATACTTAAGGAGTGAGCTAGTTTCCAAGGTGCTAACATTACTGAGGAATATTAGAGTGTGAATTTCACTGTTAATCTGATCTCTTTTTAATAAGATTTTTCATTTATAAATAGACTATTAGGGTAATTCAGAACCGTCCCACTAATCGAGGAACGTATTCCTTAGTCGATTGGCAATATAAGGAAATTGGAAAAAAGAAAAACCTGCTCCTGTGTCTCGGTTATGCATAATCTCTTCTTTGCGCATTTGCTGCAGACACGAGATTAGCTTAAAACCGACGGACTAGCAAAGATACTTTCGCACCGATTCGCAAAGCTTTTGAAAATCGGGCTATTAATAGCTCTATTCATTCTGAGCATTACTTGAGTATGTAATTAGCAACACTGTTAGCGCTGCTTTGCAGGTGTGTCACGGCGAAATGATGAAGTCTGTGAGTTAACAGTTATTTGAGGACCAATGTTCCTCTTCATCTCTGTAACTCCTTCTTCTTCGTATTCCAAAACTGGTCGTCACAAATCTTATCTCTGTTTCTTGCTTGGTTTCATACCTCTCTTTGCCCGCTCCTGTTACAATTGAAACACGGAAAAATGAATTTGCACTCTTTTATATTTCCCCAATTTGACGTCATCGTATAATTTTAGAATTTTTTCCAAGGACACACAGAGACCCTCCAAGTTGTTATCATAGAATAATTGGTCATTTTTGCTTACAAAGGATTTAACATTCTCTATCCTCTAAAGAGCATCGCACATTGTATTCTCTTGTTGGACACTGATATACATATTGTGCAATACGCTTAATAAATTTATCACAAATGAACATGTGTTTCCAGCTAATCTCAAAATGCCACATACGAGTAACAGCCAACGAAATGATAATTTTAGGGGGTTGTTGATGTTATTAAACTGTTGACAAAAGGCTAGAGGAGGATTCCCCCTATGTCTATGTTTATGTCTATGTCTATGCCTATGTCTATGTATATGTGTATGCCTATGCCTACCTGTCTATGCTTGGTTATGGCACACATTCGTATACAATTTCCTGCACCAAATCTTGATAATTGCATACTGAAGAATCTCAATTAGGATTAAAAGACAGAGTGTGTTGGAGACTTCGCGAATAAAAGCTCTCTTTGTATAATAATGTCGGGGATCAATATTGGATTTTGCTTATAAAAATGGGCGATGAACAGCATGTTGACTTATCAGTTTAACACATGAAGACAGAAAACTGACCGAAACTTTTTGACAAATGTTCGAAAGTCTGTTTTGATTACGTGAAATGCATAGGTATTGCTGCTTGCACGTTTGTTAACCTGAGATAACCGTGACTCTTATTCATTTTGGCGATGACGTATGCCTCTTCGATTTATCGATCTGTTCATGCCAAGCTGAAAAGTGTTTGAACATCCTATTCTCATGATCCTATTCTCATGGATGAGGGTAGTTCGATTTATCATTTGGACGTATTTCTGTCAAACGGAGCTACGTGAATTTAGACATGAGCCCTGAGACCCATAAGAATACATGTATAACAGGGTTCACGTCATAATGCACATAGTTCCGTTTGATAGAAAAACGTTTACTTATGAACGTCCAAGACTCCGGAAAAACTAGATCCAAGTAATTACAGAGCCGTATTGCCAAAGATTTTCAGGATATCCTCATGAACAGTGATGCTTATGTCTTAAAATGCATTGCCAAATTTAAATGTAAAATATGGCCTCTGTTCCACTCATCAAGTCATTACTTTGGGTTCCGGATGAATTTCAGGTTAAACATTTGTTTCAAATCAAAATATTCAAAGAAAAGTAAGTGCTCGACTGACATGGCTCTCTTCGGATTGAGCAGCTGCAGTGATCCAAAATCCTAACGATTTGCATACGTTGCCCTTGAGTGTTTGAAGATTCAGGTGAGAGCCTTTTGTATGACAATAGGTTCACGGCCTCCAATTATTTCGTTTCCTGCATGAACTCATTCCTTGATTTGTATGCGTAGCGCATCTTCCTGATTCATCTGATGGAGAGTTCAAACTTTCAGAATACATCGACGTTTTCTCAACTGAAATAATTTGAGGTCTGACCACGCTCGGCCCCTGAATCACATTCTCAAAAAGGGTTAATTCAGGGATCAGTCAGGGCCAAATAACCAACAAACTATTTCTAAATCGGAAAAGTAACCCGAAATTTTTTTTATTTGCATCGTCCGGCAACTATACAGGGTTATTCAAAAGTCACGCACCACTGGCCATGAGGGGGGTAGCCATTTGAAATTTTTGAGTTGCCCCCCGCCCCCTCCGCCCGAGGGGATCAAAAACTGGAATAGTACCTAAAACTTTTTCCCCCTCGATATAAGGAAAAACGTCTTAAACCGCAAGTCGATATCATAATTAAAACTAAAGTTATGGCCGATGGTCGTGGTGCATGACTTTTGAATAACCCTGTATGTGCTACTTTTTGCGAGAAGAGACCTTTGGAGCAAAAATGAATCATGGATCAAACCATGTATGTTATGTGCAGTGATTTGATCCGATTTCTCAACCCTTTGAGTGCATGGAGCGCGGAATTAGCAGTTTAGCGGGGGAGTCACTATGTTCCTCAAAAAAAAAAGTAACCTTAAATCCCTCTCTATCCCTCTTCACTTTAAACTTTCAGTGCGCTTTCCTTGAAATTTCGATATTTTTATTATATAAACATCAGGTTTTTCGAAACTTTTAACACGGTAAACTCGAGGTCTTTAAAAAAAGCAAGCTGCTGCCAACTGCCAAAACTGCCAACTGCTGCTGCTGCTCTTTTAGGCGAATACCTAAACTAAAAGTTCGATTCTTACTCGGTATCTTACAATACTTTTTCTGCAAATTATATCACGGGAAATCACCACGAATCTAACATATCACCTGTAGTTTAACCAGAGTTAAAAAAAAGACACCCAGTCATATTTCGGAAAAACCACCAATATCTTTAACATGATTCTTGCAGAGGAATTAACTCCGGCTTCTAATTTCGATCTTGATGTGACTTCATTCCTTCCTGTTACTTTGGTCAAATTTTTTTGGTAGAGGCTCTTTTCGCCGCTATTAAGACAAAAGGATGTAACTCAATTCCAATGTTGTAAAATTGACGTAAAAAACTTAGATTTTTACAAGATAATACGTCGACTCGATTGCTGTTGGAACATTTGCTGATTTTTATGTGTAAGCAGGAGGAAAATAAGTGAAAATTTTAGGTAGAAATACCTAATGATTAGCTGATAATTTCACGATTTGTGAGTGGAAATTTTGCATCGTTGGAATATAGTTACGTCCTTTCGTCTGAAAAACGACGACCCAACGGGGCATTGACTACAACCCGCTCCTGACGAGAAGATCAGACCGTACAGAAAAATGTGACTAACCTGATATTTTCGACCTGATCAGATCCTTTCAAAATCTCCTTCCGCAGATTATATTCTCCTCGACTTCTTCAGAAACACCAAAAAACCGAAACACCAACTTTTTATTTCATCATGGCTGACAGCTTCTCGTGTGCTACCTCAAAGACTCGATACTGAGAAAAATCAATCTCATGCGAAACTAGAATCTCGAAAACCCCGATCTATCTCGACATTTGGCTACGATCTGCGGCGCGAACTGACCCCGAAACCATCGAGAAAAATCTTGGTAAAAACAACTCGGAAAATCCTACCGAAAACCGAAAAAATTTCCACGCGCGCGGAAAACTAGACGGAGTCGTAAAATCCTGAGTCTGCCAAAGACGGCCGAGTAATAACAATTGCCAGCTCTTGGTCTACCTCACCTGGCTCCACCGGCACCGGCACCTTATCTCCCACTACCAAACTCTCTACAGGGTCATTATTTAGTCCGCGATTCGCTCGTCGCGAGGCTCGCGAAATCGCGGACGTTGAACGCACCGGTGGAGTGGCGGGGGGGGGATCTTGGGGGAGGGTGAGCGCCCCGGAGTCTAATCCATTCCTCGATTATTGAGTCGGTTTTTAATGCCATCCGTGACGGCTTGAATATTAATGGTCTTTTCTTCCTACTGCTTGCCACTTATTGGCCGGTTTCCGCCATGGCAGCGTTGCAACGCGAGGGTAAATCATGCACTGAAAAAAGGATATGGGCTATGTAGACATAGTCTCCGTTCCGGGTTCAGAGACCAAAAGTTCTGGGTGCTGGAGCCGTAGCTTCGATCGCTCCGGGTGCTGCGTCCAGAGCTTTCGGCCTATGAGCCCGGAGCGCGGACGGTATGTCTATATAGCCTGTAAGTACGGCTTTCATGGCCGGAGTTTTTTTTTTTCAGTGCAGGTGCTGCACTCAGAAAACATTCCTGCAGGATCCACAAGATCCCTGTTAAATTAACCGCGACATGGATTTTTCGGTGAAACAGCAGGAAATCTCGTTTCAGGCAGTATTCCCTTTTAAATTAAAACAACGAACGAAACTAAAAAAACAGCGAACCGATTAAATCAACTAAGGCTAAAATCAAACTAAAAAACTCAAATTCGCTTACGTCTAATTGCCAGACTAGTTTCGGGAGCTTCAATCGTCTCCCGTCTTCCCATCTTCGTCTCACATGCACGCAGTGCGACCACGAATTCCGAATCAGTCAACAACCACTGAAGATGGGAGACGATTGAAGCTCCCGAAACTAGTCTGGCAATTAGACGTAAGCGAATTTGAGTTTTTTAGTTTGATTTTAGCCTTAGTTGAGTATTCCCTTTACTTCAAACAGATGTATTTTTCCGATTGACGCAACGAGGATTCCTTTCGTTTCATATGTCCCAGGTAATTAGCAATCTTCGACAAGTTGTAATCCATTTGTGTTAAATGGACATATTTCTGTCAAACGGAACTATGTGCATTAAGACATGAGCCCTGAGACCCGTAAAATATACGCTTAATAGGGCTCAAGTCATAATGCACATAGTTCCGTCCGACAGAAACACGTCCAAATAAACAAATTAAAAAATTCGATATTGAAAAAAAGTAATGAAAAGTAGCGATTATTATGCTTTGAATTCCAAAATACGTTTTTTCCTTCTTCTTGAATGCATGGTGTCAGCTAGCGCACCCGCGAGTTCGAATAGTGTAACCATTAATCTTCGCAGGGCCGGATTTAGGGGGTGGCCACATGGACCGCGGCCCATGGCGGCAAATTTAGGGGGCGGCAAATGTTGTAATTTTTCAAATGTAGGTATCAAGAAAACAATCTGAGTCAGAAAAATAAAATTACAAACGAGAAAAAGGCGAAAAAATATCTCATTTCCTGAGAGTTAAAGTATAGTAATTTCTAATTTGTTCGTCTTTCGGTGATACCGAGAGACAGCACCTTTCAATAGTCTGGTTGAGAGAGAAACCAAACACGCAATTTGACCTGGAGCGGCGCGGCGCAGAGAGCAATGGTGACGAGGACTTGAGATGAAAAGCAGAAACCCTCGGCGGCCGGCGCTCGGCATGTAACACATATTAGCGCCTACAAGACTGCATGAATACTTCACGCATTGCGTCAAACGTAGTGCGGTCAGCAGCACAGCGGTTGGCAAGAAACTCATAGTGCCTACAAGACTACATGAATACTTCACGCATTGCGTCAAACGTAGTGCGGTCAGCAGCACAGCGGTTGGCAAGAAACTCATAGTGCCTACAAGACTGCATGAATACTTCACGCATTGCGTCAAAAACAGTGCGGTCAGCGGCGGTCGGCGTGAAACGCATAGCGCCTACAAGACTGTAGGGATACTTCACGTATTGCGCCAAACACAGTGCGGTTTGCGCGGTGGCGGAAATTAAAATTATTAAACCACATTCATGCTTATTCTTTCAATTTTTTTTAGTTTATATCTTATAAATGGAAGACATTGTCCACACAGAGATCGAATTACGGAGTTTACGTTTGAGTACCAAGGCTTGAGGAGCTTACCTTTTTCCCCGCGGAAAAGCGAGGTGGCCACATGTTTTTGAATCTCATGAACATGGCGCGTAAAGGTAAATACGAGAGAAGCGGCAACCTCTCAAGTTGCAATTACATTGTTTTTATTGATGTATAATGGTTCAAACTTACCTCTGCTCTTCTATTTTTCCCTCTTTTTTCCTCTCTGAAAATATTAAAATGAGAGCTCTGTTTCCTTCCGCGAGTTAACGAGGAATAAAATGTAAAAGATCCCCTTCACTTTTCGGTCATTTTACGGTGAAGAAGTGTTGCCATTTTCAATGCGAAATCCGCTTACTTCATACATATCTTCATTTAAAAATAACATAATTTCCTGTGAACATGGCAGCTTGAAGCAGAAGTTGTCTAGTGATAACGGTATGCCGTAAAGATCTATATTCTGTGAGCCTTTGTTCAAAGATTGTGGAGTTTCCTGCATCAAATTAAATGATAATTAAAATACAAGAGTACCCTTCACTTTTGCTATTATAAATTAAGGTCGATGTAGTGGTGTTTAGGTTGTTTTGTGATAATTCCGTCGTAAATATCTAAACTTCTTGACTTTTTCCTCTATGATTAAAACCTCCAATCCATAGCACCCCATAATATCATTAGCGCTAAAGAAGCTATATTCTTCATAATCTTTTTTTTTTTTCAATAAATTGTAACATGGAGCTAAAGAGTGCTCATATCGATAGGTATATTTGGAATATTTTCAGAACTGGTAACATTTTTTTAAACGGAGGATAATAATTGGAAGATATCTCAAAAAAGAAGACAAAAATACCACATTCAGCTAGCCTTTAAAAATGTCCGACCTAGGGTAGAGTACCTGTATAGGGAGAGTAGCGACAGATCGGTTCATGGAGGGCTTAGGGCCCAAAAGTGCAGCCACCCTTCTGAGCAACTTCTAACACACAAAATTTCACTGCCAGTCTACAGATTTCAATTCTAACCAAGATGGCTAAGAATGTACATAAATGAGCGTTCTTTCGCAAAAATAAGTAAATTTATGCAAAAAGTAAACTAAATACATGCTTTCTAAACGACGGTTCGTAACAATTGTATTTGTAAATCGCTCTGGACATTCGAAATTCATAGGTTGGCTGCCCTTTTGGGCCCTAACTTTATTCGCGGAGGCATCGGTGAAGGCCTGATGGACTTTCGGAGTTTCAGATCTGTCGCTACTCTCCCTATACAGGTACTCTAACCTAGGGCACAGTGGTACAGTAATATTTGAAATTTTCACAAAAGTCGGAGAAAAGCTGAATAGAATTGTCACATATGATTTCCATGCAAAATGTAATACTCGCATTTTTATGCCTTTATGAACAATTATTTCAATGACCTCTATACATCGTTGTTACGCACAATACCAAATTGGTGTTTTTGAATTTTCGCGCTTTCCTTTTTCGGAATTCTTGTTTTATTAAACAAATAACGTTCACAATTGGATGGCATTGGAATATAAAAGTATTTCTCACCGGAAAGGTGTCATAATTATGTACAAAAGTTGACAATAAGGATATCCCAGTCCGTTTGAAAGTACAGCTTTTTAGGAGGAGTTAACTACATGTGTCAGATGCTTCTAAGATTCATTGCCCCTGAGATTTTTTTGCATTAAACCCTGGGCCTCAACAGAGTTTTCGATGCAAACATACTCCACGTTGCTGTGATAAACACGCTAAGGAGAGTCAGCATAAACACACCGCAAAGATTGAGTTATGAGCGGCTAAAGAGTGACAGCCAAACATTCATCTTGCCGACCGCGTAGTGTGCTGTGCTGCCGTGCTAAGGAATAACGCCGTATGAGCCTTCTGACGCTGCCAAATTTCCTTCGATAAAAACAGAATTTACCGGAAAATTTGTAAATATTTCTCCCCAAAATTTTCACACAATTTTGCACGCAATTAAATCTAAAATATGTGAGAGTTTCAAGGAAAAATATTCTTAAATTTGGTCAAAAGTACAAGTTTTAAAAATAAAATTTGGCAACTCTGGAATGTTCTTACGGCGTTCTTCCTTAGCAGTGTGCACCAGGAATAAAACGCGTATGACTTGCCAAGTAACTCTGCCCGGGTGGATTAGTTGATTCACCAATTGCATTTGACATCGTGAATTACTCACCGAAAGGCTTAGTGGAAACTCAACACTCAGCTCATAATGAAGTTGTACTTCTGAGTTTGAGGCTAGTATCCGTGCTTCGAGTATTTCTACGGAGCTAATTTGAGATTCCCGAATAAGGATAAGAGTTGATTCGCATACAAATCCACTCGGAGGTTGTCGTTTGTATGCATGATCCAGTCGATTGTCTTCGAGTTTAGTTTGGGGCTAATGGACTGTATTTTGCGACAAGGGCCTGCAATTTTGGGCGCAGTTTACAAACAACGTATGTACCATTACTTCCCCCATGCACCTAAGTGTTTTTACGAACGAGCCAGAAATTGTAGTTCCTAATTGCAAAATGTAGTCTAAATGATAAACTGGAAATAGAGCACCCGTTTCATCCTGGAAGTTAAGACAGCCCAGAGCCCCTATATAGAGAGAGTTGAGACAACGCGGCTCATGGATATGACAAACGGGAACAAAGATTCCACAAAACGGACGTTTTTCGTAATCTTTAATGAGCCCATTCCCGAATTTCTGTCTTCGTTCCTTCGCTCATTCTACTTGTTCCTTGCCATGTCCCCAATTCCCCAGTCAATTTCAGTTCATAATAAATGCAATTGGTGAAAATGTAATCTTTATTCCAGTTTGTGACACTGTGAAGGCATTGAATAGGAAACCAATCACAAATGGATTCGCATCGTCTTTGCTCTCAGTTTAAAGGGACTATAAAACAGCTTAGAGGATGAACGTCTTAAACCTCAAGCCGGTGGGAAACATCTGAAAATGAATTAAGGAAAGGAAAAGGAAAATTGTGGAACCTCAGAGAATGCAGTTAGTGATCCCTCCGGTGCAACGACGAAAAACTATTGTGTACAAACGACAGACGTTAATTTTTAATACAATCCTTAAGAACTTATTTGAATAAGTTATTAACTGCATTGCCGTGCTAAGGAAGAACGCCTTATGAACATTCGAGAGTTGCCAAATTTCCGCTAGTAAAGTATGTATTTTTGGTGACATTCATGCACAATTTTCTTTGAAATTTTCAGATATCTTAGATCAAATTGCACACAAAATTGTCTGGAAACTTTGGAAAAAAATAATCACTTTCCTAGTAATTTCGGTTTTTATCAAAGGAAACTTGGCAACGTCTGAAGGCTCATACAGCGTTCTTCCTTAGCATGGTAGTGCAGCCCTCAAAACAAACTTCACAAGTTTCACAAAAGGGAAAACATAACGGCAACAACCCCCGCGAGAATGCCCGGAGTGGATTTTAAACTTCGTAGTTTTTGAAGTTTTCGTAGTTTTTCGTGGTTCTTTATAGTAGATGAAGAAAATAAACATTTACGAAGCGGCACTGGTTACAACATAATATGAAACGTATTCGTAAGGCTGTGCGATTGCAGAGTAACGACGCATAATTGCACCTCATTTCTAAGCTATCCTGATTTTTGCGCATAAAAAATCAAGAGGCGCACAGTGGATCGAGTCTAGGAGAGAGGTCGGACATGCAATGGAAATGTTGCATGTGTGAGGAATTTGCAATTTGACCATTGATTCTTATGTAAAAGTTCGCGAGAAACACGATGGTGCCACTGGTTTTCCCTGAAATCAACTCTCAAGCTCAAAAAAGCTCTCAAGTTGAGGACAAAATGGAGGGGATATCCCACGCTATCCTGAAAGTCCACCTCCACATCAAAACAAACTCCCCATGCAAAGATAGGGAGCAAATACATTGACAGGGCTGCCACTTTAATTGGGGACTCTAATACTGAAAACACGGCAACCCTGCTAATGTATTTGCTCCCTATCTTTGCATGTAGAGTTTGTTTTGATGTAGAGGTGGACTCTCAGGATAGCGTGGGATATCCCCTCCATTTTGGCCTCAACTTGAGAGCTTTTTTTGAGCTTGAGAGTTGATTTCAGAGAAAACCAGTGGCACTATCGTGTTTCTCGCGAACTTTTACATAAGAATCAACAGTCAAATCGCAAATCCCTCACACATGCAACATCTCCATTTTTGACTAAAACTGCAAATTTTGATGTTTATTTCGTCACATTTCAAACTTCAAGGGGAGCGTAGAGAAGAAAAATTCACAAGGAAAGCAATGAAACCACTTTCAGAACCTCAAAGTGATAAACGGAGTTATAAGCGTTTGAAGTTTCCAAATTTTGTCCAAGCTCTCCTATCGACTCGGTCCACTGTGAGGCGGTGCATCTCGGCGACATTAAGCAAGCCGCGACGCGACGGTGGAGGAATTCCACCCGGGTATCGGTATTTTGTAAAACGTCGCCAACGACATCCAACGCTAATGGCGCTGTGCGCGTAGGTTAGCGTTTGATCATAAATACCCTGCTGCATCGAGTGGGGTCCCCTATCGTTTTTTCCCACAAATCAATGGGTATTAACCGCGTGACATCCTTATCTCCCCGGCAAATCTTACATGATTCTTACTGCACATCGCTGCTTTCTGGAGGAAAGTTGAGCTTAGTGCTTGGTGCTGCGAAGGAGAGTGATAGATGCAGCGGGGGAGACTTCGTCATTCTACATTAACCCTCTATGGCATAAATTAATTTTGGATCTCAGATTCTAGGTGACACTAATCTATTTTATAGCTTGCATTAAAAAAATAGAGTACCACATTATTTTCAAAATTTTAAAGTCAAGGGAATAAATTTTTCAATGAAAGGAAAAACTATAGTGAAATTTTTCAAAATCATGGCACTGAGGAACGATTCCATTTTTCAAAACCTCCGAAAATATGTTGTTACGAATTCGTAACGATATGCCATAGAGGATTGATAACAATTTAAACAGCTGGAGGCAAGGCTAATTTACATATAAATACCAACAAAATGTTTCGGCTGCAAACTCAGCCTTCTTCAGTTGGATAAGGACAGTAATAAACTTAAAAATCTAAAAACTTAGTATTTGGCTGTATCTTTCAAAGCGAGAGGATGTTGTTACGATCGTATTCTTCAGAGGAAAAGACATAACTACATTTGATGGTCTGGAAGAGACACTAATGGTTAATTTTAATGTAAGGATCTGTAAATTTACCTTTGCATCACTAAAATCATTCAATGTTCGATGTTTTCAAATTTACTTTTTCATAATGGCTCACGTGACCGTCCACTGAAAAAGAGATTTTAGTTTAAGGAGGGCAAATTTTCAGCGATTTTTGTCGAGTTGAGTCGAGAAATCGGATTTTGAAATTTCAACTGGAAAAATTTCATACTATACTGTGATATAAGATGCGATTAAGTTAGTTCAATTTTTTGCCAACGAGAGGTGTAAAATTGAATCTTACTCATGTATATAAGAGCCTTGAATATGGAGGATGAGAATTCAGAATAGCTTCTTCCCGAAACTATTTTCTAAGTTCTCAGCCAATAGGGAACGCTTTTTGATTTCAATCTGCCTCCAGAATTCTAGTATACTAGTGGCAATATGTTTGAATGACGCACCAGCTCAACAAGATAGCAAAGAAGAGTCTCACATATTTAGAATAGATCATCTGTGGTACTTTTATTTAATGCTTTCTGATGTAATAGTAAGAAGGATGACACGATGACCGTTTTTCCATAAGTTTTTTTTAGTGGTTGTGTAGTCTTCTCAAAATTGATACTTGAAATTGTAAGCGAGTTCTTTTCTCTCAAGGGTGCTCATCTTCTTCGAGGAACTTAAAAACACGTCTACATAGAAAATAGTTAATCGGTTCTCTATTACGAGCGTATTACAGCTTTCCCGTTCATTTTGTGCTCCAAACTCAAACTTTAAACTGTCATACCTAAAGTGCGGTTTGAGATTTATTGATGATTTTGTGTGAATACGGACGTAAAGTGACTTTCTATGCTTTGATATCAATGACTCAATTTTAAGTTCTTTAATGTGGCTTATGAGCCCCCTTTTGGGAAGTACTGTCTTTAAGACGATAACTATACGATTATTAAACGATAAATGTCCAAATTTAAAACCTTTGATATAATTCAGAGACAAAATAAATCTAAAATTGCCCGACATATTCCTTCATTCTGCGGAAAAATTCTATGGTAGCGAAGAGAAATCAAAAGCACCTACCTTAGGTTTAGAGGATTTAGAGGCTTTCGGATCCAATTCCATGAAGTCTCAAAACAACAGGAAACTCCCAAACGACACACACGGAAAAACCGATACAAATTCGATCGAAAACACAACAAAATCAAGAAAAACTGATTTACCAAAGAATCGAGAGAGTCATTAACGTTGTATAATTACATTCAAGGAATTACGTGGGTGAAAAGAATGATCGAATAACTCCGCGTGAATTGCATGGGTCCAGAAATAAAGTCGCAAAAGCCGCAGAAAGGCCGAACAAACATAAAGTCTGTGAAAATATATTTGTAAAAACGAAATATAACCCGTAAATATTCGAGGATTCAGCGAGGAGAAAAGACACGTTGAGGTTTCGCACTTGCATTGAAAAATAAGCTTTGCAAAAGTCGCAAAAAAGCTCGCAAATTCACGCGCGGATGCAGCGGCGGCAAGAGCAGGATCTGGCGCCTAGAGACGTTCAGGTCTGTTTGGTGTTGAGGACCAGCGAAAGCTCGATATAAAACCTCGTCCAAGGATACGCGGTTTTGCAGGCTAGACGTCTTCGGTTTATAGACCCGAATCCGCGTCTAGGTGCTAAATCGCGCAACTTCATCCCCGCGTGAGCCCCGATCAGCCTGGGGTTATTTGCACGACAAGGACCAACTCAAGATGCAGTTGCGGTTTTTGGCCGCTAGATAGAGCTTGTGTCGTAAAAGCCGACCGGCGGATTATTGCCCCCTGCAAGTGAGTCGCTTAGGCTGCAGTCGCGGTGGACCTTCCTTCTTCTTGTTATTACTACCCGTCTGGCAGAGATCGCTGGACCACCGCGCGCCATCTGGTTTTCTCTGGTCTTTTTTTTTTTATGGGCAGGATACGTGAAGTATATTGGTGATAAGAGACCGCTGCACGCAAAGGCACCTTTGATGTGCTTACACTGAAAAAAAAAAAAAAAAAAAAAAAAAAAAAAAAAACACATTGGATCTAGAGTCCAGACTCTTGGAAACATTGACAAGAAAAAGGACCACTGATTCAATCAGATTTAAGCTTAAATCAAAAGGAAATCCGCTCAAATTAAGAGGCTTGGTTAAAAACTTCATTGAATTGTCTCCTCTGTTAGGAGAATATTTTAAGTATAAGTCAAGCTTTAAAGATAGATTGTTGTTCTTCTAGAAAATATAACAGGAACAGAAATTTTGAAACAGTGTAACGGAGGTGCGAGGTTTTGCACTTTGGCCATCAATATTGTCTTTTCTCGGAAAAGTTCACAACCGAGGCTACTGACACAAACACGAATAGGGACGCTTATCAATCAAAAGAAATTATATCCATAGTAGCAAAAGCCCAGCCATGCATATTTTTTATGACTCTCAGGGCTCACGTCAGATCGCACATGGTTCCTTCTGATTCAAATCCGTTCAATTACGCCTGCCTCACTCACGATCCCGCTCGTTCTCTCAACTTGTCTCACACCGCTTGCTGCCGGAAAAGAGCCCGGGATAAAATCAATCAAAACCTCCGTTTAAACTTTAAAACTAAAGCTAATGAGCTATTAGGAATCGACGCGCCGGGTCTTTGAATAATTGATGTCCGATTCTCTGAAACGCGTCGTTTTTCTCGGCGCGAGGCGTGAGGCAAGAGCAACTCATCGCTATCAATCAGGCATCGCATCGGCGATAACATCGCGGCACGCGTCAAGCAGCGCCGCGACGCACAGTGGAACGAACTAATAGGAAAGGTCGGACATGAAATTTTTGACTAAAATTGCAAATTTTGATGTTTATTTTGTCACATTTGAAATTTTTAGGGGTGCTTCTCGAAGAAAATTTCACGAGGAAACCAATAGAGCCACTTTTAGAACCTTTAAGTTTTGGATGAACGGAGTTTTGAACGTTTAAAGTTTCCAAATTTTGTCCAACCTCTCCTATTGACTCGATCCACTGTGCGGCGATAACATCGCAGCATGCTTCGAGCATTGCTCGACTCGAGCAGCGCCACGACGCACACTGGGTCGGGTCAATAGGATGAGTCGGACAAAATTTGGAAACTTCGAACGCTTATAACTCCGTTTCTACAAAATTTTGAGGCTCTAAAAGCGGTTTGATTGGTTTCCTCGTGAAATTTTCTTCTAGAAGCACCCCTTGAAATTTAAATTGTAACGAATTAAAAATAAAATCGTGCGGTTTCAGTCAAAAATTTCATGTCCGACCTCTCCGATTGACTCGAGACTGTGCGACGCCAACAGGTGACAAAATGCGAGCATCTTCGCCTCGCGTGGCGCCTAGCTCGCGCTTCAGCTTGCGTGACTCGAGTCCTTCGTGAGGTGTTGAAGTTCCGCAAACATTTCTGCGGATTAGCCTAGACCCCTTAAGTGTTTCCATTGGGTTAGGTGTTCATCGAGGCCTATTTTGACGAAACTGCCGTGCTGAGGAAAAACGCCGTTTAAACCTTCAGGCGTTGCCATATTTCCTTTAAGGTAAATTATAAATTTTCGGGAAAATGTGTGAATATTTTTCTTCCAATTTTTCAGATAATCTTGTTCGAAATTTAACCTAAAGTTTCTGAAAATTTAAAGGAAAGATATTCACAACTTGATTCATAAGATGATCTCTGGGAGGATAGGGGGCAATGGCGATTGGGCGTCGCAGAGCGCGAGGCGGCGCTATAAAAGCGACTTTATGTGTGTGTATTCATAACTTTCCTCAAAAATACACATTAAAGAGAGGGCAAATTGGTATCTTTTAAATGCTCATACGGCGTTTTTCCTTAGCACGGCAGTAAAAGGCATGGGTATCTTTGAGGGTCAATTTTCGGCCTACCCTAATGTTCTTATCCTATTAGCAATTACTTTTTTTAAAAAAAATCAGAAAGTCTTACGGAAACCGGTAGTATTTTATATAACATCATTTTTTTTTCTCAAAGAGGGAAAACTTTGAGTAAAGTTGAAGTAATATGTCACGGAATGGTGTAATCCTGGAAGTGAAAGAAAATATGATGAGAGGAATAGCTACGCTAACAAGCTCATTTTATGAACGCATAAACACTTAAGAATTCAAATAAACATAGATCCTTTGAGAAGGTTTGACAAAAAGCTCAAAGGTTCATAACGTCAAAACATTTTATTGGTGAGAGAAC
This sequence comes from Bemisia tabaci, assembly GCF_001854935.1. Lineage (NCBI taxonomy): Eukaryota > Metazoa > Arthropoda > Insecta > Hemiptera > Aleyrodidae > Bemisia > Bemisia tabaci. The sequence continues at coordinate 1,075,577 of NW_017547290.1, forward strand.
AACAATGTTTAAAGTACGAAGATAAAGTCACTCGGGACCTCGTGAGAATAGCTTGGGGTTGTACATATTGACGGTTTAAGTCGGCAATTATATAACTCGTTTGCGGTTCACATTTTTTGCGAAAGCCGTGTCAACACAACTAGCAGAAGTTCACGGAACTTTGCGCGAAAGTTAAGTTCCGTAAACCTATCTCTGTGTGGACAAAGCCTTCCATTTATAAGAAATAAACGAAAAAACTAAGAAAGAACAAACATAAATGTGGCATTATAAGTTTAACGTCCGCCACCGCGACCGCGCCACCTTGACCGTGCTGTGTTTGGCGCAATGCGTGAAGTATTCATGCAATCTTGTAGGCGCTATGCGCTTCACGCCGCGGCGCCGACCACTGCGGACCGCACTGTGTTTGACGCGATGCGTGAAGTATTCATGCAGTCTTGTAGGGGCTAATATGTATTACTTGCCGACCGCTGGCCGCCGAGGGTTTCTGCTTTTCATCTCAAGTCCTCGTCATCATTGCTCTCTGCGATGCTTGGTTTTTCCCTGAACTGGCCTAATTAAAAGTTCGGTCTCTTGTATCACCGCAAGACGACAAAATTAGAAATTACTTCACTCTCAAGAAATGAGAGATTTTGTCGCCTTTTCTCGTTTGTGATTTTTTTTTTAGTCCAATTTTTTTTATACACCTACATTTAAAACAATTGCAAAATTTATCGCCATGGGCTGCGGCCCATGTATGGCCACCGTCTAAATCCGGCCCTGGATGCAACCGACCTATTAAAATTCATTTGATTTCCAGACTTCAACATTTTCAAAAAACAAGACGCTCGCTCAAGGTCGTTGATAATTTGAAAACTGTAGCATCTTGGGAGTCGAAACGGGATAAAATATAAAACAGTAATCTGTCCCCGCAACGGCTGCGATTCACTGCACAGGTTAGCAGCGTTGCCATAACGTTCGAGAAAACATTTTATCTTGGGCTGAATCATCGACATTCACTCAAAAACAGAAGACCATTTTACAAGCATGCTCGTTCGCGATAGCTCAGTGCTGTTAAGCTGTGCAGCGATTCGACGAAATTCCGTTTGATAAATGAGATTTTTGTGTCTGAAATGGCAACAGCGGTGAGATCCCGGAAGATAAATCGGTGGACCATTAGGCGTGTAAATGAGCATTGCAAATTGTGCGAGCAGCCGGGCGCGGTAATTAACGCCGCTCATGATTTCGGCAAGCGTTTTATGGGTCACTATCTCGGTGAATGCACCTTATGGTGATCCGGCGATCAGATTTTCTTGCGAGGGAGACTGAAATATTACGACGAGATGTAAGAGATTTAATTTTGGAGGGTGGGCTCTGCGCGTATTCTTTCAAATATAAGGTTGAAATTGGACCGCATTAAGCAGAAAAGAACCAAGCCACATCAGCTATCGCCATTTAACTGGGCAATTTACTGTTTTACAAGTAGACGGTTGTGGGGGTTTTTGTGCAAATGTCAATTAATTTTCTGCACAATACGAAGCAAATTCCTTAGAATTGTCAAAGGAATTCGCACAAACGTTCTACTGTAAAAACTTAAATTGCCCAGTCAAGGTGATTCGATGGACGCCATATTTTGTGTCAGAACGGCATGCGATATATCGCATCAATTGGTTCCATTTTTTCAGCTACTCGTCATTTTTCTCGAATTTTGAGGTCGCAATTCTGTTGTCAGGAGACAAAAGCACTCTTTTACCAATTTTAACAGAGAAATTCAACGTAATAAAGGCGTGGTTTTTTCAGAGAGAAACATCGCATTCGGTACTGATATCGAAACTGCACTTGAATGCGATATTTTCTCTCTAAAAAAAAACACGCCTTTATTACGTTGAATTTCTTTGTTAAAATTGGCAAGTGAGTGCTTTAGTCTCCTGACAACAGAATTGCGATCTCAAAATTTGAGAAAAATGACGAGTAGCTGGAAAAATGGAACCAATTGATGCGATATATCGCATGCCGTTCTGACACAAAATATGACGTCCATCGAATCACCTGAAAGGCAATTGCTGATGTGGCTTGGTTCCTTTCTGCTAAATGCGGTCCAATTGACCTTTGATTAAAACAAGATATTGAATTTGGTCGAAGGCGTTATAATTACATTCTGAACTCACCTTTTCCACACAAAAATTTGATTCAATAAAATTAAACACTAATCTTCTTTCATTGAGTATCACCAGTGAATGCTTGTAAATTTCTATTATTGGTCTTTGTATTTTCTTAGACATATTTATACCACAAACGTCAAAAACTGTTAAATCTAAACAAAGTTATGACAGTTTAAAATTCACAGTTCAAACACGTAGTTTTCAGAAATAAATTTCATTCCCATATGTGACGAGAAAATTATTTTTCTTATCTTTTAAACTGGAGTAATTAGCGCACGTTTTGCTCTTTTTTTGAATAGCTAATGACCAATTAATATTTTTTTTACTGGTGTATTTTTTGTCTTTGCAAGGGGCACGCCCCCTCACCGCTTCGCGGCTTAACCCTATACGAAACGCTTCGCGCCTCAGACGTTAGGCATACGTTACGCGGTACTCCTATGATTTTAATTTATAGTGTAGGGATATAAGAACTAATTTTTATAGTGAATTAATCCTCAATTCTGGATTTTAAAGTCAGGACAAGCAGAAATCACAAGAGGGTCTCTGAAAGTCAGAGGGATTTCTCCCTCTTCTCGACAGAAAACTCCATATTCAACGTTATACAACTTTCTGCCGATAAAACTCCAAAAATAGGCTTGTGTGTATTACTTTATTGTCCATCAACTGCGAGAAACTGTTTTGAAGTGCCTTGTAATACGTATTATCGCCGAGATAATCCATCGGTGAGGATAGTCCTACGCAATACTCATTGCATCACATTTGTTGAACAATTTGGCACTCCATGCCTCTTAGCGTAGTAAGATGAGAAAATTGGACATGATGCAAATTATGTAACTGACTCTGCTTAAGTATTTAAAATCGTCAATTTGTGTAAATACTTGTAATATGCCGTTATCGATAAATATCGTCAAATTACTTTTTGAACGTGGGGATTTTGAGATTTAAAACAAAACAAATTAAATTGAACGTTGCCTCTCGATGGAATAAGCCCAACTTTCAGAAATGATTGTTTTGATGGTTCAGAAATTCCAATTTTATGACCGTTTCGAACTTTGTTTAATATTTTTTTTTAAAAAATTACGTTCCTCGAAAAATGAGGTGGTTGAGTAAAATTCATCGAAATTTAATACCCTTCAATGTGGATGATAACTTGGATTTAATTCAATTCAATGGAGTGCTCATTTGTTCAGAATGTATGCCGTAACCCACCTAATTTTTTATGTAATAAGGAACCTCAAAAGTGAGCTGTTTCACACACGAGTTATTTCAATAGTAGCAAGACATAGATGAGTTTAATTCAATTTCCTAAAGCGGAATACCAACGATCAAATCATATAGGATGATATGAAGTCGTGAGCATTAATTACGATATAAAAGGAAATCATATCAGCTTGCAAAATATTTTTCATGTGTTTAAAACTGGTTTGTATTTGAAAATTCTTGCCATATAAAGGAAACTTAAAAATTTTGACAGCTTGTTATAGGTAATTTATGCCTCTTGTGTTTTCTCAGAAGAAAATTGGATCGCACTCCGGATCTTCCGAAATTTTAACAATGTAGAGGAAGATAACTACGAGCTTCCTTTTCTCTGTTCAATTTCGATGAGACTTGGTTTCTTTCTATTAAACTCGGCCTGAACGTCAGGCTCGGCTGCCGTGCAAATAAGGAAAAACGCTGTATGAGGCACGAAGCGTTGCAAAATTTCTATCAACAAATCACATATTTTCAGGAAAACTCGTGAATAATTCTCTTCCGATTTTTCAGGACATTTTGTTCGTAATTTGATCTCGAATGTCCGAAAATGTCAAGGAAAAATATTCATAACTAGAGAGTCAAGACAACACCCCCTCATGGAGTCACAAACAGGAACAAAGATTACAGAAATTGAACGTTTTTTGAAATCTTTGATCGGCTCATTCTCAAATTCCTTTCTCCGTCCCTTCTCTTATTCCGTTTGTTCCTTGCCGAACCCGTAATTCCCTGGTCCGTTCCAGATTATAATCTTTGCAATCGGTGAAAATGTAATCTTTATTCCCGTTTGTGACACTGTGGAGGCCTAAAATACGGGAACCAATCAAAAATGGATTCACATTGTCTCGACTCTCAGTATAAAGGGACTCTATTCATAACTATCCTCAAAAACACATATTTTCTAATAGGAAATTTGGCAACATTCGGACGTTCATACGACATTTTTACTTAGCGCGGCAGAATGGCCCTTGGATCAGGGATGAGCCCGAATTCGGAGTTGCGGAGAACACGTCGGGGACCAAGAACACATATTTTCAGTATAGATTGCCCCGGAATAATGATAGATTGGCCCCATCAGCATTGCCAATAAATCCCTCCGCGAGGGAGTTTTGTCCGCTCGCTACCCTGCACCATGCGCCCTTTCAGCCTCCTCCGGAATCTCCGATTCAATCAAAGGCCCCGAGAAAAATGACTTCGCTGCCTTTCATCCCCTCCGCTCCGCCCGGTGTCGATCCTCCTTTTCAATGTCCCGCCGAAAATTCCTCGTCGTTGGGTAAAATCCGAGAGCGCGCGCTCCAAAAAGGCGGCATCGTCAGCGCTAAATTTGTCGTTTTCCACTCAAAATAACGTAAGTTCATGTCAATGTTGCTCAATTTACCTTAGCAAATTTCATTTTTACACTGGAAAAAAACACATTGGATCTAGCGTCCAGACTCTTAAAAACATCGACAAGAAAAAATACCCTTGATTCAATCAGAATCTGGCTTAAATCAAGAACCAAGCCTCTTGATTAAAGCGGATTTCCTTTTGATTTAAGCTTAAATCTGGTTGAATTAAGAGTCCTTTTTCTTGCCAATGTTTTCAAGAGTCTGGACCCTAAATCCGATGTGTTTTTTTTTTTCTAGTGTACCAGGAGTTTTGGGCATTTGTAACTGAACATTTCTTCAGTGTTTCCTCTGATCTCATGCAAAAATTAGACACATTTTGGACAGAAATCACTGAGGTACACCGCCCCACAGAGAATCGAGTCAATAGGAGAGATTGGACTAAATTTGGAAACTTTAAAAGCTTATAACTCCGTTTATACAAAACTTTGGAATGAAGGAGAAAATGATGGACTGACTAAAAGTCTCTTGTCGGTTGCCGTTAGTTAGTCCGTCACTCACCACCTTTGTCCATTGCAACCACACGCTTCCGCCAATAGGATCGCTTCATATGCCCCAAGTCTTCTTTGTCTGTCGCTTTTTCTATCAATTAATCAGCCAGAAGACTTCAAACGGAGGCGTTTAACAATACATTGCATTAAAAACGGCATCTATGCCCCCAGTACCCAAACGATACACAAAATTCTCAGCCATGTTTAAAAGAGCCGGAACGGTCTGATCGGAAATACAGTCACACACGGTTAAGTTGTTGGATTATCTTCATTTAGCAACTTTCTTTGCCTACAAAGACGAAAATATGTTGCCGAACTTTGAGGCGGCGCCGAGGATACACGGAGGCGCGCGTAATTACGAGAAGAAGTAACACGTTTGCGGTTGAGATCCCCTCCCTCCCGCCCAGAGATCCTTAAGACGCAACTCAAAGTTTCTTAAAAGCTCCCTCAGCCGCAAACGGTACCGAATTGGGTAAACAAGCGAACACGTTCGTCTGAGCTTCGCCATCGCCGCGATGTTTGTTCGCTCTGAAAACGGATCGAGCGGCTAGACACGGTTGTCGAATCGCTGACGGAGAGGACGAACTGAAAAAAAAAATCTTGGTGTATTTACCAAGAAAAGGGTAAAATTACCAAGCATTCAGGGCTCTTTTTGATCCCAGTTTTTTCTTTGTAAAATTACCATTTATGGAATTGGTAATTTTACCGAGAAATCTCGGTAAAATTATTGAACTTTCTCGGTAATTTTACTGGACCTTGGTAAAAACGCCAATATTTTTTATCGACTGTGGTAGAATTACAGAGATAAAATGGTAAAGTTACCGGGAATTTATTACCAATAAAAGTGGTATTCTTACCTGAAAAACAGTAAAAATGCCGGTTTTTAGGTAAGCTTATACCAGTCTATCTTGGTAAAATTACCAAAAATTGGTAAAAAAAAGTGAGATGGTAAAGGTACCATTGGACCTTGGTAAAAACGCCGAGAATTTTTCTTCAGTGCAGGACCTCACGAAGACTCAATTTTAACAACAAATTTTAACAACCACATTCACGTTCAAATATAATTCTTGACTTTGAAATTTTGCCGGGAGAAACTCAGCAAGTAGTTGAACTCAAAACCACTCTCAAGATTTTTCAGACGGGATCTTTACCCTTCCATGTTTTTGGTATAATTTTACCCCAGGAAATCTTCCATTTAATAGAAAGTATCATTTGGATCGGATTTGACGTAACCAAACAAGTACTCGCATCAAATTTAAAATCAGGAAAGAAGTTTCGAAATCTTATTACTCCTCCAAAAAACTTAACGTTGAGGACAAATTTGAACGACCATTTTCACGTTTAAATATAATTCTTGACTTGGGATTTTTGCCGGGAGAAACTTAACAAGCAGTTGAGCTCAAAACTACTCCCTGCCCATTGTTTACCAAACTGTGACTTGGTGCGTATCTGTACAACTCGGTCCATTTGTGCACCCACTGACTCACGTGTGGAATCGAGAGGGACAAGCTATGACCCCTTCGCAATCAGTGGCGATTCTAGAAATTTGGCAACACTGATTTTCCTCCATTGAAACGTATATAAAACAATCGATTATAGGTGAGGCAACCTGCCTCACCTAGAATCGATATTTTTAATGAATTTAAATGGAGGAAAATTGGTGTCATCAACTTTCCAGCATCGCCAGTGATCGCGGAGAGATCATATCTCATTGGCCCTTCCGATTGCATACGTGACTCAGTGGGTGCACCAATGGGCAGTGGCGTGGCGTGCTTTGCGATAAATCGATTGTTATGACATTTAAACCTATGGAAAAGGATCGATAAACAGGGTGTTCGCAGCGAAACCTAAATAATCGATTCTTCACCACAGGTTTAAATGGCAGAACAATCGATACATCGCAATTCACGCCACGGCACTGCAAATGGGCCGAGTTTTACAGATACGCACCAAGTCACAGTTTGTAAAACAATGGGCTGGGAGTGGTTTTGAGTTCATATGGTTGTTAAGTTCCTCCCGTCAAAAATTCAAAGTCAAGAATTATACTTGAACGTGAAAATGGTCGTTAAAACTTGTCCTTAACTTTGAGTCTTTTGGAGGAGTAATAAGACTTCAAAACTTCTTTCCTAATTTTAAAGTTGATGCGAATACTTGTTGGGTTACGTCAAATCCGATCCAAATGATACTTTATACCAACTAGATTTTAGATACAATTATACTAAAACACATATAGGTGAAGATACCATCTGAAAAATCTAAAATGTTGAGTTGAACTCGGATATCATTAATGATTGTGCCGTATACTCGGGATTAAATTTCGACGGGTAAATATTTATTGTATCGCTTAGTTTCTAAAATTTTTTGGTGGTCCAATTGAAGTAATGTATCATAGCACAAAAAACCATAGACCTAAGTGCCAGGAACGGAAGCTTAAAGAAAAACTACAAGCATAACTTTTCCGAGGATGACAAAAAATAGTGCCAATAATAAGGGCCCCATAGTAACAAAGTTTATGATGCACCAATATCAGTTTCACCGGTGCACTAATTGAAGATACCGTATTTAAAGAGTACATCTTGCTATGAAATAGAACCTATAATTAATAAGTTGATGCATAATGCTGAGATACCTATTCCATTATTGTGCGATGAACCATTTATCTTGATCCTTACCGTCCTCTTCAATTTGGCACGTTTTTCTCACTAATCATTTTTTATGGAAATTTAAGAGCTGCGGAAATTTAATATACCGTAAACTCATCCGCGGAAAACGCAACGACGCGTAGTCATCCAGTAATTGCATTAAGTGGATGAAAAATAAAATCGTTCTTTTACTGTCGCATATCTCTCTCCTCCTATGATTCCATATTTCTTCCTCATAAAAATTTCTATCGCACCGAGCAGAACAAGCTGACTGAGCCAGCTTAAGTAAATCAACGAAACACATAAAGATATATTTGCATCGTTGGGGTCCCGCGCTGGTACTTAAAAGTTTGAATATAACGCCCCACAATAAAATCAATTTTAGTAAGATCATTGCGCTTTGAGATAGTCCCGTGCGTAAACAACCTGATGCCAATTTTACAAGTAAGTGCACCGTTAAAAATATCGGAGTGAAAATTGAACGTATTTATGCTAAAAGGGACTATGTTTCACACAAACCCAATGCCTATAGTTCCCTTTAGCACAAATACGTCCAAATAGGAGTTCATTTTATTCCGGAGCCTGCCCCCTCCCCCCCCCAAGAGAAAATATTCGAAAGTCATGGAAAAAGAATGAAATTAGCTTCTTAAAAGCTGAGTCAAACCAACCAATTGCCATAAAAACACGATTCAATTAATCAATACTTCAGCATTTTTACCTCTGGTATATCATCCGGAGAAAATTTATAAATTACGTCCCCCCCCCCNCCCAATAAGCTCTCAAGGCCTTATGGGAGGAGGGGCTGGCCTCGATTCCCCAGTGACCCAAGTTACATTTTATTATTATTTTTCATGTTTTATCTCACCCTCAGACACGCAGAGACATTGAGGATACAGGGTAGGCCCGATTTCACCCTTCGGATTATTGTTAATAAAAAAATAAATAAAAAAGTACACCACCCTCTACCGTTTTCATGACGCAATCGATATATTATGTCATAGCGACTCGGGTTTTTGCTAAATTGAGTTTTCTTTCCAACAAGACCTTTTTTTAAGAACATGGAAAGAGACTCATTCTTTTTTTTCAAGTTTCGACATCCAGTTTTAATAATTTATTTTACCTTCTTATCAGCCAATACCTTCAAAACATATAACCTTCAACCTTTTGAACAGGTAACTCAAACGTCCCGTTAATATTTTTGGGTTAGTTTTTCGTAGGGTTATATTTGGGGTTGAAAAGGGTATCCCAGGATAAGGGCACCAAAATGCCCCTCCTCACGGATTTTGAATTTAATGGTCTAAACCCCTTCAGGAGGTCCTAAAAACATGGTTTTGGGCAATTTTAACCTCCTGACCCCAACCACCCCCCCTCCAGCCCCGAAAAACCCATTTTTCGGGGAATTTTGGGGTATTTTCACGTTTTATTTCATATCTCCCGCGTTTTTCAATGAAAATGCACCAAAATTTCACCAAATGTACATCAGGGCAATCACATTCTTGGGTAAAAAAATCAAATTTATCGAAATATATTTAGACTCCGAAAAAAATTCGTGAAAATCGTAAATTTTCAATTTTTTTCAGATTTTAGCGGTTTTAAAAAAAATGAGGACACATACATTTTTTTTTATTGCCTTAAAATGTAGGTAATATACCCAGTTGTTACCAAAAAAAATTTCAAGCCTTCACGCGTGGTGCGTCCCACCGAAAAAATAGTTTTTTTGGCGCCAAAACGGTCAAAATGGCTCTTTTGGCAACGGTTTACTCGCACGCTATCAAGATAGTAACACTAAAATCTCTAATTTTTGGTTTCAATGTTTCAAGAAGCATGCCCTAGTATCGTCAGAAAAGGTTTCAAGTCGATCGAGTCCTTACGCCCCACGTAAAGTACCGGTTTTTGGCGCCAAAATGGTCAACATTCCTATTTCAGAAGAGGTTACTCGCCGTAGGGTGGCCCTTATTTTTGACTTTACGGAATTTAAAGTGCAGAGCCCTGCAAATGGTTTCATTTGATGAGAAAATAACTGGGAAAAAATAAAAATGGAGAAAAAAATATTTTAAAACGCGCCTCAAAGAGCCTAAAGTTCCGAGCGTGGCGTGCGAAGACGCGTTTTTTCGTCATTTTGCGAATTTTTTTTCTCCCGTTGAAATGTTTCTACGGCTTTGAAATTTTTGTAGGTAACATACTTTTTAGAGTACTTTACGAGAAAAATAATGAAATTTACCTCGCCCAATTTAAAATGCCCTTTTTACCTCATCAAAGAGGCCATGTCGTGCGATTTTGCCGATTTTCCCTTACAATCTACCCGCACGGCGCGCGGCGTGTCTTTTTTCCACCTTTAAATTGTTGCTTCGGTTTTGAAATTTTCTGAAGTAGGTATCACATATTTTATAGTAATTCACGAAAAAAATAACAACATTTACCTCGCTACTTTTAAAATACCCCATTTCCCCTTCAAAGTGGCCTCGTTTGGCTGCCAAAACTCGTTCAGGCAAACTGTGCCGGGAGAATGTTTATGAACAATCGACGAAATCGCATGATGTGTGATGGGCGAGGTAAATTTCATTATTTTTCTCGTAAAGTACTCTAAAAAGTATGTTACCTACAAAAATTTCAAAGCCGTAGAAACATTTCAACGGGAGAAAAAAAATTCGCAAAATGACGAAAAAACGCGTCTTCGCACGCCACGCTCGGAACTTTAGGCTCTTTGAGGCGCGTTTTAAAATATTTTTTTCTCCATTTTTATTTTTTCCCAGTTATTTTCTCATCAAATGAAACCATTTGCAGGGCTCTGCACTTTAAATTCCGTAAAGTCAAAAATAAGGGCCACCCTACGGCGAGTAACCTCTTCTGAAATAGGAATGTTGACCATTTTGGCGCCAAAAACCGGTACTTTACGTGGGGCGTAAGGACTCGATCGACTTGAAACCTTTTCTGACGATACTAGGGCATGCTTCTTGAAACATTGAAACCAAAAATTAGAGATTTTAGTGTTACTATCTTGATAGCGTGCGAGTAAACCGTTGCCAAAAGAGCCATTTTGACCGTTTTGGCGCCAAAAAAACTATTTTTTCGGTGGGACGCACCACGCGTGAAGGCTTGAAATTTTTTTTTGTAACAACTGGGTATATTACCTACATTTTAAGGCAATAAAAAAAAATGTATGTGTCCTCATTTTTTTTAAAACCGCTAAAATCTGAAAAAAATTGAAAATTTACGATTTTCACGAATTTTTTTCGGAGTCTAAATATATTTCGATAAATTTGATTTTTTTACCCAAGAATGTGATTGCCCTGATGTACATTTGGTGAAATTTTGGTGCATTTTTATTGAAAAACGCGGGAGATATGAAATAAAACGTGAAAATACCCCAAAATTCCCCGAAAAATGGGTTTTTCGGGGCTGGAGGGGGGATGGTTGGGGTCAGGAGGTTAAAATTGCCCAAAACCATGTTTTTAGGACCTCCTGAAGGGGTTTAGACCATTAAATTCAAAATCCGTGAGGAGGGGCATTTTGGTGCCCTTATCCTGGGATACCCTTTGAAACCTTGTTGTAAAACCGGCGCAAGTCGTCGAGATTGAACCTGGATCGCATCGATGATAATCCAAAAGATACATTCGTTCCGCGGGACACTTTATTCATCAGTTGCGTGGCGTACTTTGCGATGTATTGATTGAGCTGTCATTTAAACTTATGGAAGAGGTTCGATAAAAAAGTTGTTTGCAACGAAGACCTTAATAATCGATTCTTTACCACAGATTCAAATGGGGAGGTATCGATAATAATCGATCCTTCATGCCTCGCCACTGTTTTTTATCAGATGCCTCATAGAGTAACCTACACTGGAAAAAAAAAACAAATTGGATCTAGAGTTCAGACTCTTAAAAACATCGACAAGAAAAAATACTCTTCATTCAATCGCAGATTTAAGCTTAAATCAAGAACCAAGCCTCTTAATTTGAGCGGATTTCCTTTTGATATAAGCTTAAATCTGATTGAATCAAGAGTTCTTTTTCTTGTCAATGTTTTCAAGAGTCTGGACTCTAGATCCAATGTGTTTTTTTCCCAGTGTATACGATTCGGTTGATTTCACCAAAAATTTTGGGAAACAACCAAATCCATTTGGATGATCCGATCGAAAAAAAGTAGCTCTCAGTTACCTAAATTAACCATAAACACTGACATTTTAACTGTCCAGCTCTTGTGTATGCAGTCAGGTTTTGCACATTTTGTCAACTTTTACACACACGGTCAGCTTTTGCACTTCCGTCCTCAATCTCTAGCACGGCGAAACATATCCGAGGAACACTTTTTTTTCGCGGAAGGAGATCCGAGGGTCGATATTTGGTTTCATGGAGGATGATTTCGCATCATTTACTTTGAGTTAAGTGTGCGCAATCAGCTTCACAGTCCAGTGCGCCTTGCTGCCTCCGTCTCCACTCCGAGCTGGCCCGGTGGACGCGAATCACTTCAGCTTTTGTCGCCGAAAATAATTGGACCCGGAACAGTTTTCCGCGAGGGACAAGTGAGGTCGCACTTCCTCAACGCATGGGGCTGTCAACTCTGCCGGCAACGTTGCAAAATGTACCGTGTATTTTTTTTTTTTTTTTTGAATCGTGGTATAAAAAGGTGAAACGAAATTCGAGGAAAATGCGGAACATAAAATGAATATGTACTCCGTACTCCACATTGAGGATCACTAAAGGGATCCTTTGATATGCATATGTGTGTTGATGTTGCCTACGATGGAATCTATGATTTGTAAATTAGTTTCTCTGCGGTATCTCACGATTTGAAATGTGAAATGTCGGCATACTTGTGCATCGCACTTGGGAACTTACTTAGGCATCGCACCTTAGGGTGATGAACACCCAAAAGTTTCCGAGTTTCCTTCGGAAAACAAAATTATAGAGATACTGAATATTTCACTTCGAAACTTTTTTGACATGTTTTTTCATTAATGTGGGAATAAACCTTCCTAAAAATGTTAAAGAAACAAAATCACGAGTTTTCCACAAACATCGTGTCTCAGTGAGGGCAAAAAAGCAAAGTCCGGATGTACAATGTACATACGACGTTATTCCTTTGGACAATGAAGTAGTCCCCGTGTCAGCCTTCGATTTCGAGCCGTATCGACACTCTCGGAGGCTTTGACCAGAATCAATCAACCGTCATCGTACCTACAGAGACCAAATTCTGCCGTGCTAAGGAAAAACGCCGTATGGACCTTTAGGTGCTGTCAATTTCTGATTGATGAAACACGAATTTCCGGGTAAACTTAAGAATATTTTTGGTCCAATTTTTCAGGTATAAGGCTCGCAATTTCACCAAAAGTTCCTGAAAATTCTAAGAAAAAACATTCATAACTTTCCTCAAAAATGAACATTTTCCTGAAGAAAATTTGGCAACTCTCGAATGTTCATACGTTGTTCTTCCTTAGCACGGCAGAATTGACAATCGATAGGCTAGGCAAATAAACCAAACTGGGCGAAAGAGCTAAATGTTTTGACTCAAATCCTCTCATCATTTTTTACACTATGAGAAGGGATTAACTACTATTAGAACACAGTTTAATGGTGCGCGCGACTGCCCACACGATAAGAGACTCAAACATGTGTAATAATTCTTATTATATCAATTCCATTTTTTCCTCCCTTTTTTATCTTTGATTTTTACAGGAAAAAGACGAATAAATTTGGGCGCCAATATATAGAGCAATACTGTTTGGAGAACGTCGAAGTTCATCATCAATTTTAGAGATCGATCACAACTAAACGACTATTACGCACTGAAACCATCTTCTCATTGTTGATTTCTATTACCTTCATAATGCGAAATAAGATCTTGAATCGATTCTACGTCTCGAGTATCAAACGATCATGCAGGGACTTAAATGACAACGCGATACTGAATGAACGAACTCTTTGAGCTTATTTCATTGTTATCACGGGCTTGAATAAATCAATCTGATGCGTGTGTCATGTTTCGGATCTGCGTATGTTCTACTTTATACATTACTCTGTTAAGGAAAAACTTCGTATGAACATTCAGATGTTGTCAAATTTCTCTCAACAAAATACTGACTTTTGACAAAAGCTATGTATATTTCGTTTTGAAATATTTGAATCATTTAGATTAAATTGAGAATGACATTCTCAGAAGAATTGGAGGAAAAGTATTCATAAATTTTCGTGAAAATTTTGCTTTCATCAATGGAAATCTGGCAACGCCTGATGGATCATACGACGTTTTTCTTTATTGATGAAGTATCGCAGGACTGCCCGGGTGCTTGCAGTTCACGATACCTGAGGAAGTTCGCCACATCGTATGACAATTACATCCTAGTGAAACTAGAGGAACATACCGTGCGTGCAGTGTTTCAAAATTTTCGCTCGAATTTTAGTTTTTCACGCACATCAGTACATGTTATGCCTGGACCACCGTCATGATGGAAATTACCTCGCATTATTTTGTCCAATTTAAGTTAAGAAAGTATATTTCGAACATCCTTCTTTCGCGATCGGGAGGTGTAAGAATTATTTTGGGGGCACCTCTCCCTGATCAGATCACCTCGGCTATAATGCTGTGCTAAGGAAAGACGTCGCATGAGTCTTTAGATGTTGCCAAACCTCCTTCGATAAATCAAGCATTTTTAAATTAATGAAGCATTTTAATCAATAAAATTTATTATTTTTTTGATAAATAAAACATTTCAAAATTTCTAAATATTTTCCTTCCGATTTTCCATGGAATTTTCTTCGTATGTAATTTGATCTATACTGCCGAAAATTTTAAAAAGTATACTCTTAACTTTCATCAAAACTAACAGTGCGACCGGCGCCAGCGCGACGCGGCGCGAGGCTGGCCGCTGGCGCGCACGGTGGGGTAGCGCCTTTCAAGACTGCAGCATACTTCACGCAATGCGCGCACAGCACGGTGAGCGCGGCGCATAGTACAGCGCCTTACAAGTCTGTAGGATACTTCATGCATTGCGCGTATACCACGGTGCGCGCTTCAGTTGTTTATTTTCTTGGTGTCGAACCTGCCCCGTTGTATTTGTCAAACAATGCACACCTCGAGCTTTCAATCCTAGATCACAGGATAGTAGAGATTTCGCAATCCTGTATGTTTTCCGATAAAAATATAATTTACCCGCACTGGAAAAAAAACACATTGGATCTAGAGTCTAGACTCTTAAAAACATTAACAAGAAAAAATACTTTTGATTTGATCGGATTTTTGCTTAAATCGAGAACTAAAACTCTTAATTCAAACGGATTTCGTTTTGATTCAAGCAAAAATCCGATTGAATCATGAGTATTTTTTCTTGTCATTGTTTTCAAGAGTCTGGACTCAAGATCTGAGCAACTTTTTTTCCCATTGAACGGCAGTTTTTTTTAGCTTGGCAGTATACGGTTATGAATTCTAACCTGTCTCGGACTCACCCGTGGGTGGCACTTTGATTGGAACACTGAAAAAAAAGTAGCTTGGATCAAGCATGATGATTCTTGAATTTGTCGCCAAGAAATTTTTTTTCTTGCTTTAAGCTGACTTTTTCTTGATACAAGAAAAATAATGCTCGGGTTAAGCAAGAAAGTAGCTTATATTAACCAGAAAAATTCTTGATTTCAGAAGAAATACTTCTTGGCGGCAAATTTAAGATTCTTTTTTTCTAGTGAAGCGTGTTAATTTTATTTACACAGATAATGAGAAGCGATTAAAAACTATTGTGACCATCCGCGAGAGTCGCAGACAAGCGGCACGGCTCTTGAGATGTGACATGTGCCAGTCGAGACGATGGTGATAAGTGTGCCACGGGCCGAAGCCACTTCCCACCCCAGTCATCGTGTGTAAGTGTGATGGAATAAAACCATGTATTCCACACTTATGTCTCACACTGACTCGGAATATATAGTTGCCGGATCAATATAAACATTATGTAACTTAAGTAAAATAAACGTACGTAAAATAAACTTACGTAAAATAAAAATAGCTGCGAATCCTCATTACTCGGCAACAAAGACAAAATTATACCAATACCAACAAGTTAAATCAAATTATTAGATGTATGTAACTCAATCGAAAACACAGGAAAATGCGGAAACAAGGCTAAAATACAAAACACAAAGGCAGGACGTTTCGGTACCTTACGGCACCAGTATCAACTGCTAAAATAGAATTAAAAATAAAAAAGAAACTAAAATAAAAACCAGCAAACAGCGCTTTATGGTGAAATTGGTATTGAAATCAGTATGTTTTGTATTTTAGCCTTGTTTCCGCATTTTCCTGTGTTTTCGATTGTCGTATCCGTTCCGGGCTGCTTTTACATTCTCTTTGTTCCCACTATATGTAACTCATAAACATGAATCTCTACCTTCCACCAAAGTATCACAAGCGTCATGCGACATTTCAAAATTTCCGCCGTCATTTTATTTTTTTACTGAGAAATTGTTCAACGAAGCTGTCCGAAAATTTCACTAAATTTTATTTGTGCTGCCGGTAACATTCAGTGAAATTTTCAAACATATTCAACCAACAATTTCTCTATAAAAAAATGAAATGACGGCAGAAATTTTTCAACGTCGCATGGCGCTTGTGATACTTCGGCCGGAAGGTGACAAGATGCAAATCTTATATAGCAGCTCGTAACAATGATAACATGGGAAAACAAGGAGAAAAACGGGAAACAAGACTAAACAAACAATACACGTCTTGTTGTTTTATTGTGTGTTTTTTAGCCACGTTTCTTATTTTCCCCTTGTTTTTTCATGACTCATTTAAATTATAGAAAAATAGTTTGTATAATAAAAAGAACAGGAAAAGTATTAGTACCTACCAAAGTAAAAACTATTATGTTTTTTGTATACACCCCATCCTTTGGAACTGTAAGATTATGATTTTCATACTTTAAACGACTGATTTGGGTTATTGTGTCAATTTCTGGTACAATTTGACAACCGTGGAACCTTTTATGACTATAAGCTCCTTCTGAAGAGTGTTGACCAGTATTGACTAAGGCCGTGTGGGAAAATTAGAACTGGGAAGTGATGGAAAAGGAGCTGGAGAAGCCGGTATGATTCGAATGATTCAAGTGTGTTTACTTATTTTTGAAGTCTAGGTGCTGGACGCTCAAAGCACTCCTATTAAAAACGGAAAATTTTAGTGTGAATAATATTGTATCTGTGTGAAAACTCTACGAAGAAAGGAATTGAACAACAAAATATGGAAATCCCAAAATAGCGTTATCATATGGCCTACCTGTCGCAAGCTCACTCCGCAGTTAGCAACAGCCCTCAGAGATACTCTTGAATTTGATCTGGAACTCTGTTAGGCAGCGTTACGTTACTGTTAGGCTCTGTTAAGTACTTTCAAACATGTGTAAGATTCGAGATCAATACATACGGCTTCAACTCTTGAGCTAAAACTGTTAAAATATAGCCATGCTGAAACTATCAGACCACGAAAAAACCACCTGAAAAAAACCACCACCTGAAAAAAATAAAATGAGAGCGGAGATTTTTGAACCCCGCCTAAGAGGTACGTGGTCTGGTGATTTCATCGTCGATTTATAATTTCAGAGACCCATTCGGGGTATTTTTAAAAACGTTTTAGAAAATGAAAAAAGACCAACAATTTTTAATAAATTTAAGAAACTTCACTTACTTGAATTTATACACGGAGAAAAAAACCTCGTGCGTGGAACCCGAAGTTCAAGTTATATGGATCTCTGAAGTTTCCAGATTGAGCATCTGAACACTTTAGGTCCAGCTGTCGAGGTTCGAATCACACATCTGAAACTTCAGTTCTTACATCTGAAGTGCTTCGGTTTTCACATCCGAAAAACTTCGGTTCTCACAACCGAAAAACTTCGGTTCTCACATCTGAAGTACTTCAGATGTTTCAGATGAGGAGTTGAAGAACTGAAGTTTCAGATGTGTGATCCGAACCTCGACAGCTAGACCTGAAGTGTTCAGATTCTCTCAATCTGAGAACTTCAGAGATCCATACGACCTAAACTTTGGGTCCCACGCACGAGGCTTGTTCTCCGTGTATATTCACAGACAATTTTGAAGACATTTTAAGGTTAATTTCATTCAAAACACTTAAACCTCAGAGATTCCGAAACGTTGCGATAAAGATGAGCATTCTCAGACCTTTGCCACCAATGTGCACATCTTTCAACTTCAGATGCTACAAATTGGCTGTAAAGGAGTTTCTCACATCGTTCCTTCGTTAGCAAGCCCCCTTCCCGATGTTGCGAGACGTGAATCATCGACTATCCATACATCCCCATTTGAAGCTATGATAAATAATCGATTATCGAGGTGCTTGTTGCGATCGCCATTACAATCGATACTTTACCATATGTTCAAATGACGAATCCATCGATTCATCGCGAGTACACTACGCTATTGCGAGCAATTACCCGGCGTCGACAAAGTGGAGGTCTATTCATCACCGCCAAATGCAGCTTTGATATCGTCATTAACGCATCGAATTCAAATGTTCGTTACGCTCGCGAGCTTTTCGTCATTTGTAGCAACAATTGTTGCTGATGCCCTCAGCGCGCAAATCGCTGGAAATCCGGCGAACGAGCGTTAAGCAAGGCGAGTTTCCGATTCAATCTAGCAACGCGTTAATGCCCTCAAACTTGAGAATTCGATAAGTCTGTTGATTTTTGGAGCAGGCGAACTTGTTAATTGCTCGCGGATTTGCAGTCACAAACTTACGCCCCGTTGCAAAGTCTCCGGGATCGCGATGCCGCTGATGGTGTGGTTGTTTTGATTAATTGATGAGTTTGGCAACGGTGTAATTGCTTCGTTGCATCTTTTATTCCGTTTACGAATTCATGAGCGTTTACTGAAAGTTGCCGCACAATCCGGGTTTGTTTTTAACTTTTCTTCGGAATCGGCTATTAGCATCTGACTGCGCTCGAGTTTCAAGCTGCTTGGGAGTGGCTTTATTTCTCCCGAGTTTGCATTTAATTGAACATTTAAAGCGATACTAAGGTGGGACCCATTTTGAAGTCAGTTAGTTGTTTTTTATTAGTTACATGCGCGAGAAAAAACGGAGTAGGTATTTTGCTGAAGGTTCAGTCACACGATCAAATTGAGCCATCAAACTGAAGCTCTGATTGGTGGAAAAAGACCTGAGGTGCGGATGCGATGCGACCGATGAGAGGCCCAATTTGATGGCTCAATTTGATTGTGTAACTGAACCATAATTAACGACCCGATGAAGGGGTGTAATCCACCCCACAATAGTTGCAAAAGTCATGTTGGTTACATCTTTAGCGAAGGTATTTCGATGATGAAATTACAAAATCGAGTATCTCAATTGAGGGGCGTGGAGGACAAGGCGCATTAGTGCAGTTTTTTGACGAAATTGAGATATTTATGAACTCAACTAAAACTAGTTTGAAAGTATATTCTGTGAAAAATTCACAACTAAAATCCAATTTTAAGGCATCAAAAAGTGAGTTTAAACATTGCGAGTGGTCTAATTTTTTGGGGGCGGGATAGGGCAGTAGAGGGTGCGGAATTTCATTACAAGCACGATATTTAGTGCCTTGGAAATGACAGATGATTGTTAATTGCTCTAACTGGAATAAAGTCTCTTCGATCTAGACTCCAGACTCTTAAAAATTTGACAAAAAAAATACTCTTGATTCAATCGGATTTTTTCTTGCATTAATCAAAAGGAAATCCGCTCGGACTGAAATGCTTGGCCCTCGATTCAAGCAAAACTCCGATTTAAACAAAGAGTCTGGACTCTGGATTCAAGAGACCTTTTTCCCAGTGCTCTCTTAAAGCTATACTCTTATATTTTATTTTTATGTTTTCCCAAAAAAAAGGATAGTAACTCTTAAACCATCATTTCTCCGATTTAGTGGAACATTTGTGAGCGTTTTTTGCCCCAAAATATACTCGTAGCATACCCCTTTCAATTTTCCCAACCAAGGTTTCTACCAACTTTTCCATAGTCCCGTTCCCTGCAGCCAGTCTTATTCTCCAAGTTAAAGGATAATTTACGAGCGATGAAATTGAGGAGCTTTCAGGAAAAAGGGCACATAGCAAAAAATTGCGTTTTAGAGAAATGCTTTAGAAGTTTTGATCATTACTCTATGGCCACTAACAGTGACTTTCGTTCGAAATCGGGAGTCCAAGCTGCGCTGAAAGGTACTATCAGTGGCCAAAAATTAATGAATGAAACTTAAAATGCATTTTTCTCAAACGCTCTTTCTTGCTGCGTGCCCTTTTTCCGGAAAGCTCCTCAATTGTTCTTTTTAAAAGAAAGAAGTAACTATCAACAATCGCATCGTTTATAAATTTTGAATGTCTTATCTCAATCGTGTGCAGACGGCTTCAGTTTTTTTTCCAGCGGCAAGTGATATCTTCATCGGTAGCTTAGAATTAATCACACCTGTCAGAGCAGAGCTCATGAGCTATTGCGCTAATCCTCAAGATGCAATAGCCCGATTCATTGCACTTCAGATCTTCCGCTCATCTCCCACTCTCCTCTCTCCCCCTCTCTCCCCCCTCTCCCTGAGAACGAGTCTAGTTTCCACCTAGCGTTCCGGTGGCGCCTCCCGTGGTGACCATGCCCAGCTGCCATTAGAGTGTCTCTTCGATTTTTCGAGCCTCCTGAAATAGGTCGAGCCAATAAATAGACTATCCGTCTTCGCCATGACATGGAAAGGGCTTAATTTTGAATTGCATCGAATCAATAAATTTCAAGATCACGCGTTTATGCGCTGAGTGCGTTTCCTGACGCAGAACTGCATCCTGAGCTTAGTTGCCAACTGTGATGAATGTTGAGACGTCTTTTTGTAAGGGAGAGCCAGAGACAAGAGACCCTCCACAAGTATCTTGGCCATTGTGGAAGCTTTTACTTTCGGGATTTCAGCATTCTACTGTTAACTTCCCTACATGGTTGATGTTCAACAACGTGTTGGCAGTTTCGTTTTGCAAACAAGCTAAAAATAGCCGACGTTTGGGAAACTTGTTTGACTCATGACGTCACCCGAAGCTCATCATCCACCATGTAGGTAGGTCAACAGCCGAAATTAGGGTGATGACTGTTGCTCCCTTATCATTTTCCATAAGGAACTATTGAATCCCCGAAAGTAAAAGCTTCCCACCTGTAGCCAAAAGGCCAGTGGAGAGTCTCTTGTCTCTGCACGGTAACTGCCCTGGTAAAAATTGGCAGTAGAATCTGTGTTCCAAAATACCATAGACCTACAGCCGGCTGTAAGATTTCCAATTGCTTCTATAGCCGGCAACACAATTTCTTATAGTCTTTTATAGCCGATAGCGATTAAGCAACAGCCTGGCGATAAAGTGTATGCTAAACGTTACTAATTACGGATGCTAGGACTTAGTGAGTGTTTGGACTACCGCTCTCTTTTTGGGCCGCAGTATCTTGATTTAATTTGCGAGGAAAGCTCCGTCCTTTTGAAGGATGCCCGACATTCCTAATATGTTGGATCGCCTTCAATTTCGTATGATACTGTGCAATACCTCTGGTGTGAAATAGTTGCTTCAAGCGGCGCGGCACGGCGGGCGGGCAGCCAACGCTGAACGCGCATTGGCGCCTGCAAACCTAACAGGGATACTCCACGCATTGCGCAATGCGTGAAGTATCCCTGTTAGGTTTGTAGGCGCCGGTGCGCCGCTGCTCCGCTTTGTGTTGGGCTCTAATATTTAATCTCGTGGAGTCAGCGTTTTTTAACTCATGACTTTGAAATGTTTGCACACTCTGTGTGGATTATTCTCATTTTAATTGATGAAAAAAATATGTATAAGGGAAAATATAATGTGTGTTTTGTAAATATTAAGGTGGTTCCGTATCAAACTTAATGATCTTCAAAGCACACGAATTTCTACACAATTTCTTATAGCCTTTTATAATCGATGCCGAAAGAGCAACAGCCAGGCGATAAAGTGTAAAGCCCGGCGATAAAGTGTAAAGCCCGGCGATAAAGTGTAAAGCCCGGCGATAAAGTGTAAAGCCCGGCGATAAAGTGTAAAGCCCGGCGATAGGAACTATAACCCGGCTGCATAATTTGTTATCGCTTCGTATAGTCCGGCCGTATGATTTTCTCCGCATTCTGCAGCCAGCTATATGATTTTCTGTAGCCATCTTTAGCCAGCTTTCCTAAGGTATTTTGAAACGCAGCTCTTATCGCCAATTTTTACCGGGGAGTGGTGGCAACTATGCCATTGTATAATAAACAAAACTCCAGCTCTCTTGGCAGCTGAAATTCCTTTATTTATAAGGTTGGTGTGCGGCCGGTGGGTGGTGAGGGACTCGTATCATCAGTCATCAATCGGTGCCAATAAATCCGGTTCATTTGGTTTACTCTCTCGGATGTTGAGTTCTTAATTATGATCTCAAGTTTTATTACCTCGCGGGAGATAGAGCTTATGGTTCGTAGGATCGTTCTACTGATGGTCATTGTCAATTACCGCGGATGTTACAGAATGGTCATGGTTGCAATAATTGTGGAGGGCAAGCGGAAAAATTTCGTCGAGAAGTCTCTCGTAGGAAGATGCGCCAGAAACGCGCTACCATTCCGTCTCGGATGCAGGCAAATTAACCAAAAAGGCCACCGAATTTTTAGAAGGACGCTAATTTTTTCTTGAGAAAATTTTTATTCGAACTTCTTTTTCTCTTTATTTGATCAATAATCTCATCTCTTCAAAACGAGATCCTATGCCGGGCTCAAAAGATCCATTGGACGGTTATAAAATTGAAGTAACTATATTATGAGTCGCCTATATACTTTACCATGCTGTTTCATTTTTTTTTGTTACAAGAGAAGGAAACATCATCGGAATGTTTGTGAATATACTGTTTCCAATCTAGGTAGATTTCATTGGAGATTTTTAAGGTGTTAAATGTTTGCTTGTCTTGAAAGAAAGAAAAAAGAAATAAAAGAGAAAAAAACGAGGGCATTTATAGGTAACGTGAAACGCAGCTAAGCAGATTCTAAATGAATCCGTTGAGCTGATGTTTCAGCATTCGTCTTTTTAATTGAATGAGCTGTAACTAAATCTTCAAATGTGGGAAGTGTTTAACAAGTTGTTATACTTTACACTAATTGCTAAGTCTTAGCTTACACGTGAAAAGACTGCATGCTGTTAGTGATATGCTGGCAGATTCTTACGCGCATAAGTTCTTCAGCAGAATCTTGTTAGTTGCCAATTAAACGCCTCTCTAATGAGCCTTTGCCAATACCCTTGTTTCGTGGCTCCATTCTTCTTGAATTACAGGATCCGTTTCGTAACTTTATAGCTTAGTTGAGTTTGAAACATATGTCTCCGAGGCAAAAGTGTGCCTAAATGAGCTTAATTCTCGTGTGAGCATTCAGTTTCATACTGCATTTTCTGCATCACTTTTGAAGGTTTGTCTGCCAACTTTGAACGCAAGGACCAACAGAGCGATAGATTCAGCGAAACTGTCGTGCAAAGGAAAAACGTGGTATACACCTTTGAACATCGTCAAATTTTTCAAAATTAAATATTTATCTTTGAGGAAAGCTGTGTTAATTATGCCTCGAAATTTTCAGATACTTAAGAAATAATTAAAAATAAAATTGTCGGTAAAACTGGAAAAATTATATCCAATAATTCCCTAAAAAAATACTTATTTTATCAAAGGAAATTTCGCGAATACAAAGGCTATCATGACATTTTTTCTTAACTCGGCAAGATACGCTAAGTTGTTCTCGTAACAAATTATTGTCGCCCCTTTGACGTAAGGGCATATCTGAAATTCCTTGTGAGCCCTGTTCTCCGTATAACATCATGCTTTCTGCAGCTCATGTGAAAAGAGAGAAACGAACTTACAACTGAGTGGCTACGTTATGAGATCAAATCAACCACATTTCTAGCACTGGTTATTATACATTTTAAGGCTACCTCTGGCAACACTACTGTTATCAAATTTCGTGCGTATATTCAATTATTATAGTAAAACGTAAAATAGGAAAAAGTATGGTTCAATTTATTATTGACAAAGAAGTATCTCCGAATTTAGATTATTTTTACGGCTCCCTCAGAACTTATTGAAGATATATTGAAAAACTTGATCTATTACGAACTCACTTGCTTCCAGGATTGTATGTTCACCTAACTTTCGTCCACTATAAATAAATGTTCACCGCTATTTATGTCCGCATTTTTTTCTTCTCATTTAAATGGCAGGAACCACCTCAAAAATAAATGCCTACTACTACTACCTTCATTCTAAAAACATTTCATTCATGAATCAAGTCATGAAAGAGAACAGACTCTAAGAGCAGACAATAACATATGTTCATGTGTACACTGTACGGATATGATAAGATGAAAACCAAAGCGGGAGCTTAGGAAATGCTCCAATGCCAAATTAAGCATTTTTCAGTGACAGATGCTGTCAAAATTGAAAGTCCTCTTTAACTAGTTATTTCGTGCGCCTTCAATCTTGTAGGATACTGTGCAACGCCTCTGACGCTAAATAGTTGCTTAAAGCGTTGCGGCGCGGCAGGCAACCAGCGTGAAACGCGCATAAGCGCCTACAAACCTAACAGGATACTTCACGCGTTGCGCAATGCGTGAAGTATTCCGTTAGGTTTGTAGGCGCCAGTGCGCGTTCTGCGCTGCTAACACGCCGCACATTGGTTCCAGAGCCCGATCTAGGCGGCATTAATTCGAAAAAATGACTTTTTGAATAAATGAAAAATAACACTACTGGTCAACACTACATACTCTGGAGAGTATTTCGGCCAAATGTCATAATGATTGGATGAGTAATAACGAAATGATAAGCTTCCAAAGGCGAGCGCGCAGGCCCGTCTTTCCGCGGTTCTATCTGTTTCCTCGCTTATCACAATAAAGTGGTGTTTCTAATTGAGCTGCATAGCCACTACAGGCCAAGAAACACCGTTTTGAGGCTGGAATCCGAAAATTCAAGTTCATTTTAAGGATTACCATGATTCATTCATATCCTTAGATTAAGTCTAAAGCTCTAGATAAACCCTTGGATATAGCGGAATTTTACGCTAATTTTACACAATTTTCCAGATAAATGGCTAAAAACAACTACTTTGTCACCCTCCGACACCTTTCAAACAGTTATTTCTCGTTAGTACGAATCCTAGGCATCATGTAAAGGCAAATATCTTTGGCCGGTTTTTGCCGGTTTTCAAAATACAGCCTTTCGAAGGTCGCCCGCTCACTTCTCATGGGTACTGGATGTGGCATGTTACGGGTGGGTGATATCGTTCGTCCTCTCAGGCAATGTTATAAAACCATGTCATTCCAAGATATTTATCCAAAGAAGAGTCTATTCAAACGTTTCTTCAAAAGATTTACAAAAACTGTGATTTTTATGGGTCTGCAAAACTCTATAAAGACAAAATTTTTCCTGCTAAAAACGACCAAATACTCCCAAAAACAGTTGAGAACAACAACATTGTCACCCTCCGACACCTTTCAAACGGTTATTTCTCGTTAGTGCAAAACCTAGGCATCATGTAGAGGCAAATATATTTTGCCAGTTTCAGGCAAACAAAATATGTTCCTTATTTAGAAGCGAACGTGCTGTCGAATTAAAAAATCAATTGGTATAGAAGTTTAGTGCCTGTTTTCTGATCATTGGCCGAAATGGTATAATCAGGGCGACACCCTTTTATTTTAAGTATGTTTGTACTACATACTGTTTCTTAAACTGCAATATTCCGGGAGTATATTGGCAAACTAGATCGTGTGATTTGATACTTCGTGAAGTCATGTAACGTGACAACGGCTCCCTCCCCCCCCCCAAAAAAAAATAATCAACAGGAAATTATTTTTAGTACCTAGAATGATTGATCCTCTTCAATGAGTAAACATTAAATTTGTCAAAATTATCATAGTTCAATCACTGAGGCAAGTTTTCAAATTACTAATCCCGTAATGAGTGTGAATTTGCTGTTTTATGCGTATTTACCATATTGTAGTTGACGATAGGGTAAAATTGACTTTAAATTCGTTATCAGCGACCCAAAAAACACCTATAAACATATATGGCACGCCAATAAAGGTGGTATTCTAATTAATGCCGCCTAGATCGGGCTCTGGAACCAATGTGCGACGCCGCGCGCCGCGCCGACACGACGACGCATGACGGCGACCACCTTGTCCGGCTTTTGGCCGGTGTATACCGTCGCACTCTCGGTGTGCACCCGGTGCATGCGCTCGGCGTCATGCTATTGCCAGCGGCCGAATTTAATTGGACCTTCCACCGTACTCAAATATACTTTTAAAGCTACGGAACCTTAGGCGCGTCTGGACGCGGCGTCCTGGACGCCGGCGGAAAATGCTGCTACCGAGTCGAGGGCGAGGAGACGCTCACATTTTGGAGCACGGCACCTTAGGAGCGGAATCCGTGGATTTTTCCCGCTCTGTCCGCCGTCAATTTCTCGAATTTTCGTTGATCGGACAGTATGCTCTGGGCCGCGANATCACAACTACGGCTCATTGAGATTCATATTGATGCCATTGCTAGGAAAAGGTTTTACAAATATTTACCACGTTTTAAAAATGTAAATGTTTTTAAAATGAAGTAATCAATTTCATTAAAAAAAGAATGTACATGTAAGGCATATTTTATATCGGGAATTTCAAGGATAGAAATGAAACCAAGTATTTACCAAAGACAATTTGAAAAGATAAATCAAAAGAAGAAATTAACATTTCATTTAAAATATGAGTTACGATAACAACACCTCATTCTCTCTTAATTTTCTCATTTCGATATTGTCAATATAATTTTACACACGGACTAAAATATGACGCTTGAATTTGATTTTAGTGGACCTTATATTTGCGGACTTAACTTAGTGGACGTTTAAGTAATGGACTTAACAATACTTTGGGCTTTGGAACTGTGGACGTAAAAATTGTGGACGAAAAGTCTGTGGACGTAAAAAAGTGGACGTAAAGTCCGTGTACCACTCATTTTTCTCTCGCGTCAAGCATCCCCCAATGAAACACCTGACGGGAAAAATCCAGTAATGAAAACTTTTGTTCCTGTATCTAGTGAAATGAATAGCAACATTGAAGCAGCTTCACATTTTCCTCTGGCAAATTCAGTCACTCTCGCTACAGAGCTAAGATTGTGCGGATGCATTTAACGTATATGAATGATTAATACGACAAAGTGCACAGTGCCGTTTTTGCTCGCAGAGAAATGGGGAGGTGCCGCGCAGTTGTTTCATTATGCTATTCTCGGTCCAATGACGCTACAAGGAACTTACCTTAAATTAAGTTTGCAGGAATTTATTTCCTCGTTCTCTTCTCTAGGGACGCTTCCGCTAGTTTTTCCCCCTGATGAAGATGACGCGAGAGGGGAAAAATAAGATTATGGCAGTGTCCTCAAAAATGAAATTTGCTGAATATTCCCACACGAGTAGCTTTCCACGAGGATAAGTTATGTCAGGAGCATAAAACTATCATTAAAAATATGGTTATTTTCTTTGTGTCAATGATATGTGATGAAAGATATTTGAGGAAACGTTTGGAGACTAATTAAATTTTTATAAAACTTTCTGAAACTTCCACCCTTAAGTTTCATTATTCTCAGACGCAGCCTCCATGCCTGCACACAGCTGGATACTGTGTAGTATACCTCCTAAACGAAGGCGCGGTTCTAAATTAATTTGCGTATTCTTACAGAAGTCCAGATTAACACCAATTTTACTTTATTTTGCAGTAAAGAAATACCATTTTCAGCTCATCACAGAAGTAACGTAAGTACTACGTACCATCGATGTGGTATTCACATCGATAGGTGCTTTTACGGATGAGTTTGAAATACTAGTTCGTTACTGCAAAATGAAGTCCAATTCAGCTTCTCCTAATTTTTTCCAAAGAAACAGCCCTAGTTTCAAACAGGTAGTAATGGGCGGGGCCTGTTTTCACCGAAAACTGAAAAAGATAAATGAAGCTGCACGTGGTAACTGAGTTTAAGAGTTTAATTTGCTCACTTGATCCGTTACCCCCCCCCCCTTCCCCTATCCCTCCCGTCCCATCTCCATTTCCATGCACCTCTCTCCGCAGTTGAAATTGTGCGGAGCACATATGTGAGGATGAAGTTTGAAGTCCAAGCGAAGGGGTTGAAAGGGGATGCGAGGGCAGGGAAATTGGAGTAAAACGCGAAACAAAGTAGTGAATTTTGGGGATTGGGCGCGGGTGGGGGTGGGTAGCCGGATAATGACGTTAATTACGCTTCGTTGCTTTGACGGAAGTAATTTCATTCACAACCCGTCGTTTCCCGGATGAAGGAACATAACTCCATTCCACGGTTGCAAAATTGACTAAAAAAATTCAATATTTACAAGGATGTACTAGTGAAATATTCGTCCAAAATTTGCCTGATTTTTGTATGGAATCAGAGAAGAAATCAGTGAAATTTTTAGTCAGGAATTCTCAAGATTCTCCTGGTAAAAATGCACTTTACAAGGGGAAATTTGGCAACATTAAAAATTAGTTACGTTCTTTTGTGGGGAGCTCGACGAACTGCCTTAAACGTGCGTTCTCGGGACGCGGGTAAGTTCGCGCCACGAGTCGACATCGGGCTACCCTCTGAGTCAAAATCGCGTAAATGTCATGGGAGTCCTATGCACATAAGTGGTTTTGCATTTCGCACTCGGCTCCCGATAGGAAGTTGAGGAAAACCCCGGGTACTTTTCATGCACTGTCGCGGATCTTATGCGGAACCGTGGAAATTTTGTTGTTGAGGTGTGTTCGTGTGTTGGCTTTTGGGCCTGGCGGGAATGCTAGCCGCTTAAATTTATCGTGGAATTTCATCCCCATGCAGTAGCTTGCTCGTGAATCGTAGAGTCAAACAGGCTGCGTTGTGTATAATGCTGCTTATATCACTGGCGGTTGGCTGGGAAAAGTTGAAGGGATCATTTTTATTTTTTTATTTTTTTTCTTTTTTTTTACTACTTCAAATAGGCCACAAGGGCTAATCCCACGCTTTAAGTCCCATCCCCCCTCCGTCCCTACTGAACCAGCCCCAGAAAACCATTATTTGACCATTATTGAACCATTATTTAGGGATGTCTCATATTTTTATTATAATAGACTACTCACTAACAGTGTTATTTATCCATTCATTTAATTATTTATTTATTTTTTTTATTTTTTTTAAACTTATCTAAGACTTTTCTTGATACGCTGGAAAATCTCACAGAAAACGTTATAATAAATTTTTTGATCACTAAAATTCAAAGATAATCGGAGATTTTTAGCTGTTACGATGGAATCACGTGTTTTTCAACACCTATCAACTTCTTTATGGTGGAGAACATGCCTGCATGAGTTTAAATGTGAAAAGTAAGATATACGGTACATTTTTTTTTGAGGGGGGGGGGAGGTTAAGCAGACAATAAAAACCTCGAGCAGAATTACTTTGGTTAAAGAGATCGGGTTTTAAAAATTAAAGGTGAAAAAAAAAATTACTGAAACACAAGGATAATCATTTACTCACGATCAATCTTCCATTAGCAGGGATGAGTACATGGCCTTTTCCAACCTTTCATTTAGATGAATATGCACTTGGACCTACGCAGAAGTTGATAGGGCTATATCTCATCCTTCGCTTCGAATTCACTAATTGTACGAAAAAAGTCTGCGAAAGGTTCGTTTAAAGTTCGTCTAGCTGTGCTGAAAAGCTGTAACTGTCACAATGTGAGCCTTACTTACACCCCGCGTGTTTCAGTCGTAAATGTTACCGTCAGAGACCTTGAGAACTTGAACTCTCTATTGCTGACGCCTAGTCCCCCAGGAACGCAGGGTGAATTGAAATCCACGCAGAGGCATGATTCTGTTAAGATTTAATCATGTCGAAAATTATATCAGCCATTCTTGCAGCCGCATTCTCGAGTATTTACGGTGCAACATCTACCCTTTACCGTTGTTACTGTTGTAAAACTCGTAACTTGTAAGCATGCATAATGTAGTTAATTTGTCGCTTCGCTAACAAATTGAGTTTGTAAGAGCTCGAGCGAAAAGTCCATTTTCTCATTAATTTTGAATAGCAGAGTAAGCTATGTGGGTGTTTTTGCTTGCGGCAAAACCCATTAGTTAACAATGTAACAAAATGCACCGTGGTGATTCTAGATGCATTCCAATGCAAACTTAAGGTGACGGATACATTACACCAGGGAGGGACGGATTGAGATGTTAAAAAAATATCTTTTATCGATGATAAATGATTGGAAAAAGGTTGGGCCTTACATACAACTTGTAACGCAAATGTCATCACCTCTGGTTGAATTCTGTTCCCTTCAAAAGCAAAACTAAAAAAGGCTATTTTTGTAGATTTTAGATATTTTTGATTTTATGGTCCAAATAATGTTATCGATTAAAATGCGAGACAATTTAAAAATTAAAAGTCTTAACGTAGATTCAAATTTAACTTGTGTTGGAAAACATTGTATTTTAGAATGTTTAAACCACTGCAGAGTCAGGTCTGTGATTTTTGCATTTACTTTCTATGCAAAAATGACGTCAGACAGTCGTCTGCTGCAGTCTAAATATGTCTGAATTAACTGTCGTTTCTCGCTTGGAGGAAAATATCTCCATTCCAAGATTACGAAATTGGACCGAACAATTCAATTTTTTACAAAAATGTACTCGTGCTTCTTTCGTTCAAAACTTACCTGATTTTTGCATGAGATCACCGGAAAAACTCGCTGAAGTTTTCAGGAATAAGTGCCCAAGATTCTCTTGGTAAGAATGCAATTCATGAGGGAAAATTTAGCAACATTGGAACATAGTTATACGTTCTTTCATACGTGAAAGGACGTCATTCCGCGTTAACCCCGGCGTGCCCGTCATATCTCAGCTAGAGGTTGAACGCGTAACAAGAGATGACAGGACGGAGCCTTAAATGAGTTTGTAAAATTCCCACTCTTGGATTCTTCAACTAGAGTCCCTTTATCTTCAACCAGCGATTCTGCATCCGAAAACATTGTGAGATTTGGCAACGCAGGTCTCCCGGGTGCTGACGCCGGGAACTCCGGGAAGGCAAAACTGCGCTTCGTCTCGACTTAGTCAGATCCGATCGGCACCTCGTCTTAATTAATTGATGGCACAGCCCCGCTGATATACAACATACTGGATGCACGAGACATAATTTTTATTAATTGCACGCCTGTCCCCTACGCTTACTCGCTCCTGCTGTTCTCAGAAAAGGTAAATGAGGTTCTCAGAGCAGACTTGCATACGAATAGCGAGACTAAACAAGTGAGCCATTATAGGTCGTAAAGGGTCCCCAGGAGTTTAATGGTCGCTAAACTGATGCTATTGACTTGAAAGCCGCCCGATCCATCCTTACGAGTATAATTTTACAGTCCGCACTTAAAAGAAAAATCTCGGTGCGTTTACTAAGAAAAGGGTAAAATTACGAAGAATTCAGGGTTCTATTTGATCCCAGTTTTTTCTTGGTAAAGTTACTATTCATGGAATTGGTAATTTTACCGAGAAATCTTGGTAATATTTTTGAACTTTCTCGGTAATTTTACTGGACCGTGGTAAAAACGCCAATATTTTTTACCGACTGTGGTAGAATTACCGAGATAAAATGGCTACGTTACCGGGAATCGATTACCGATAAAAGTGGTATTCTCACCTGAAAAAACAGTAAAAATACCGGTTTTTAGGTAAGTTTACCAGTCTATTTTGGTAAAATTACCAATAATTGGTAAAAAAAAGTGATATGGTAAAGGCGCCAACGGACCTTGGTAAAAACGCGGAGAATTTTTTTTTCAGTGCGTAAAAGAGGGAAAAGAAGTGAAGAATCGCGAATGCACACACTGAAAAAAACTCCGGCCGTGGAAGCTGTATACTTACGGGCTATGTAGACATAACGTCTGCGTTCCGGGTTCAGAGGCCGAAAGTTCCTGGCGTAGCACTCGGAGGAATCGGCCTCTCAGCCCGGTGCGGACGGTTTGTCTATATAGCCCGTAACTTTTTTTTCAGTGCATAAGAGCTTTGAACTTACAAATGTCTATTTTATTCCGTTTTATTCTGCTCAGATATTTTTAGTGTATTTTCCGAAGAACACACACTATTTTTTTATTTAGAGTAATAGGCTGAGTTAGTAACTAGGGAGGTGTGTCGAGAATTTTGGATGTGGTCGTCATTGCTGCCAGCATGAAAACCAAATTTTTCGGGCGCACTGTTTCCGGATGAATCCTGTTTTGTTGTAATGGAGGTTGGCAGGAATTAAAAAGACTTGACTTGATCCACTCGTGGAAAATCGCCTAAAGGGTTCAACGAAATTGCAAATTCTCTACTTAACCATTTCTCCATGTAGGGAGCCTGATATACCTAACTTTAATCACATATCAACAGTGAATTTAAAAAATAAAAAGGTGAAGGAGGGTAGGAGGGGTAACAAAGATGGCCCTTAAATCCCGCCGATCAACTGTCACAATTCCCACCGAAACCGCATATCCAACAAAAAACGATTCGGCTTTGCCATACTCAACACTGCTGTTATGCTCCACCGAAAAATTCGCCAAGGGAAATAAGAATTCCAAATAGTGCGCCTTGTCACAGACGCCTCGAGTTCAGGGATTTATTATTCGCTACCCACCCACCCTCTTAGCACACAAAATCCGCCCCATGTCTCATGCAGATGAGGCTTTAGCTCTCGAAAAAAGGAAAGAGTGCGGTTTGTCGGAGAAATGCATCTTCCTCCCTTAAAGAAGGAGATTTTCTTGAAAGCCATCTTTGATCAAAAAGCCAATGCATGTACAAAACGACGGAGCATTGTTGTCATTCATTTTCCATAGGATACTTTTTTAGGCGTTCATCCTCAAATATAATATTTTTTGCACCACTATTGGTCGATGCCTTGACAGTTTTTGAAACGAATAAATATGCAAGTGAGGATTGAGGATTCGACTATCCTCCCAGTGGCAAGGCGTGACTGATCGATTATCGATATTTCCCCATTTGAAACTATGGTTAAAAATCGATTATTAAGGTTTTCGTCTCGAACATCCTGTCCATCGATCCTTTTCCGTAGGTTTAAATGGCAGGAAAATCGATACATAGCAAAGCACGCCACGTCAATGAATTCCTCGTGTGCTTCTAATTCAAATGCATGCACCAATTGCACCACTGAGGGCAAACGATAAAATTAACTTTCATCAAAACACGTATTTTTGTAAAAAGAGTTGAAACGCGTGGAGTTTAATTCTGTTTCATTCCCTCGTGTGTGTTTTTTTCTATGGAAAGGTCATATTTTCAGCAAGAGCAAATGTTGCTTGATAGGAATAAATTACGGAGCCGATGAGGAAATAAACACATTAAATGGAGAATGCGGAGAGAAAGTAAAGAAATTTCGAAGCTGTCCAAGGATTACCACAGCCCCGCCAAACGATAATTTTCCTAACGGTTTGTGACACTTGATCTTTAAAATATCTGAACATTTTACTGATCTAATTTTGGTTAATCATCTTCAGGAGAAGAGAGACAGCTTTCTGCCCATCTCTCAGGCGGTCATTCAGATAATCTTTTTCCTTCTTAAAGAGTAGAAGATTAAAATGTTCAAAATTGAACTTTTAAGGCGGTTCATCATAAATGAGTTAATTTTGGAGTATTATCAATGACCATCTGCATAAAATCACCGTTGAATATTGGACAAGAGAAGGGGCTCAGCTCACAGCTCTATTTAGCTAAAACTCTGCCCTCTGCAAAGAAAATGAAACCAATCAAATTTCGACTCCGGTTGGCGAAGGTCTCGTCTCTCGTGACCCATCGCAAATATGGTTACTCGCGCGGTTACTACGCATTATACGATATCATTGATGCCTTCGACATCTTGCCCTCAGGGTGCCTACTATACGCTTATGATCCGGTAACGATTAATCTCGCTGCGTGTAAATCCGTCGAACTCGAAGTTAACTTGGCAAAAAATTGATCTACGGCGAACGAAGATACTCGCTATTCACCTTAAAACGAGTTTGAGCTTACTTGGCCGTGACCGGAGGTCGGTTGAATGGCGAGTAAGATCGGACGACGATTCAGTGAATATTGGATTTGCGCACATACTATGCCTAAGCGCCATACTGCCGCGCTAAGAAAGAACGCGCTATGATCCTTCAGACTATGCCAAATTTCCTTCGATGGAAACCGACTTTATTGGAAACTTATCAATATTTTTCTCCAGATTTTTAGAAAGTTTTGTTCGCAACTTGATCCTCAACATCTGAAAATTTCCAAAACAACTAGGTACTTGTAACTTTCCTCAAAAATTAATGTTTCATCGGTGGATATTTGGCAACCATCGAATATTCATACGCTGTTTTTCTTCAGCAACGGCAGCGGATAGGCCTCTCGTGAACACAAAATTGAAACGTGCATGTTGTTGTGCCAAATAAGGTTACCCTAAACTTTGCCTGAAACTTGACATCTGCCTGTTGGTGAGGTAGAAAGGTGCGTGTTTCAAATTTTTAAGCATTATACAATGAGTTAGAAAAACAAACACTCGATCCATAAAAATGATTTAAGTTAAAATTTGCGTGTTTTGGAGGTCAAATCGGACAGTTTTTGTGGAGTTTCTCCTACGCATGGATGTAACCAGCCCGGTTTTTTTCTTAAATGAACGGTGAGGCTTGTTGAAAGAGGAACGCGTTTGCGTCGCGCTGAAATTCTTACTTAATTATTTTAACCTCCCCTCATGATTGCTTGATTAAAGCGGCGTTTGCTTGATTAAATTTAAGCCCCAGTGACTCCTTGATTTAAATTTCAAAACAACCTTTTAAATAATGGTACCTTTTAGAGATAAGTGAGTTTCCGCAGGGTGTCCCGAAAGTTCCTCAAGTCCCTCCCCCCCTCACCACCCGCTCTGGTTAACTTTTAAACGCTTCCACATATTCTATTTATTGGGAAGAAGAGGCACCTTACAACCTAAGTTCCTGAATAAGCAGAAATTAATAAAAGGTAATTCTGTGTAAGGTAGAGACGTTTTTACCTTTCTTCTGGACCCAGGAATTGATCCAAATTAATTGAGTGTTGTTTTGTGAGGATTTAACCTCAAAAACTCCATTACAAATAATGGGCTTGTAGGACAAGTTTCTGAGTTTCTGAGTTTCTGAATCGTTGCAATAAGGATAAATATTTCCCCTTTAATCAATCGTAAAAACCGGGCGAAGAATCAGGGGTGCCTAACTGATGTCTAACAAAAGCAAAGAAAGTTTAGACCCGATAATTTCATTCGTCTTTATTACTGTCATCAGCAAAAAAAAAAAAAGAAAAACAAATTGAACATCATTCGATTTTCTGAAACTTTGCAAATACGATCAGGAGCGGACTGGCTCCTTGAAGAGGCCGAGTAAATTATATTTTTACCGGGAAACATACAGGATTGCAAAATCTCTACTATCCTGTGATCTAGGATTGAAAGCTCGAGGTGTGCATTGTTCGGCAAATGTGTTCAGAGGGGTAGGTTCGACACCAAGAAAATAAACAACTGAAGCGCGCACCGTGGTACACGCGCAATGCATGAAGTATCCGGCAGACTTGTAAGGCGCTGTGCTATGCGCCGCGCTCACCGTGCAGTACGCGCAATGCGTGAAGTATCCTGCGGTCTTGAAAGGCGCTACTGTGCGTTCCGCACCGTGCGCGCCAGCGGCCAGCCTCGCACCGCGTCGGCCGGCGCCGGTCGCACTGTGTTTGATGCGATTATTCAAATTTGCGGCGTCGGCAGTTTTCAACTGATGATTTTGAAGTTTTTGTAAGGGTTTTTGGAATTTATGCCATTTCAAGTGATAAAATATTACATTAAACCCAACTAATATTCTTCTCTTCATTTACAAGTTCTTATAAATGATTTTAAATACAAGCATGAAAGTGAAGCGACTTTTACGCGTGGGCTCCCTCGTTGCTCAGCAATTAATGTCGTTATCGTTTGGACAATATTTTGCTGTTCAGAATGACAATTTCTGGCTCATCTATAAAAACTCTTGGATGCATGAGGAAACTAACGGCCCATACGCACGGGACGCTAATGCAACACTAATATGAGGCAATTAACGACTTGTTTTTATTTCTCTCTTTAGTTTTATATTCATGCCCTCATACAATCTTTCTTCCTCGTTTTTCTGAATCCCCATTCTTTGCGAACTTGGTTTCAAACTGTCTGCAAAGAGCCTCTGCTAAAACCCTTTTTCCGTGAGATCTTCATTGACAAGGAAACTTGAGCGGTTCAAATCATGCTGATGGAAAACTTTAATGTTTAGGTTAGGGACAAATCTAACAACAAGAATACTACCATGCTAAGGAAGACCGTCGTATGGGCCTTTAGGCGTTGCCAAATTTCCCTCGATAAAATACGAATTCTGAAGGAAACTTTTGGATATTCGTCTTCCAATTTTTAAAAAATTTCAATCGAAATTTGAACAAAAGTCTGTGAAATGAAGAAAGCACTTATGACTTTCCTAAAAAATTAATAGTTTTTCCAGGGGGAATTTGAGAATTCCTGAATGTTTTTACGGCGATTTTCAATACCACGACAGAATGTTACGCCCTCCAGGCATTGAGCAGTCATGGTAGGTGATATGGGTAGAGTCATGCATGCAGACGCACTTCATTTAAAGTTTCGGCGATTCGTTAATTTCGATTTAACTTTCCGAGTTACCTACATCACGATTTAATCAAAGCGCTACTATGGCGATCCCGGTGTATTTCTGTCAGACTGCAATTGGATTATGGTCTTAAGCGCAAAACTTTCTGCTCCCGTTATGAGCTTCCTGAGCTACGACATAAAGATGACATTTGGTGCGGTGTCGCCAAATTTTTCCGCAAGATAGTTCAAAATGACATCAGTCGCTTCATCTTTCACCGAGGTTCGGCAAAGTTTAAAGTGTTAATCTTTTTCGCCTCGTTTCATCAAGTATAAAGCGTTCGTGTTGGATATAGAAGAGCGGTGTAAACGCAATGTAATTTGAGCACTGAAATGAAAATGTTCGTACAGCTCGGAAAAACGTGAGGAGTCAAATTGTTGGGTTTTGATCAAAACGGAACCAGTAACCTGAAATCTGCAACAGCCATCGATACAATGCCGATTTTTTCGCCTTCGTATTCACAACTATAGAGTATTGGGCATTATTCATAACCATAATCATAGTGGCTGTAGACGTTAGCGACGACAAGGGCCAAAAAGGCATTTTGCTTTTCCAGAAAATCTCACTGTACTAATCGTAAGCTGAGAGTATGAATGTTTACTATAATGTATTTATATTTTTTTCAAGGACGACTTATTTACTTTAAAAGGCCCCATTTGAGTATGATAATTTTGTTAAAAAGATTGGAGGTGCCCTACATAACATGGCATCATAGAAAGGACAATTAATCTATACCAATCCACAGTAAAATTCAACAGCATTATTGTAACTTTGAAATTACGTTTTCAAAAGAGATTTCAGTGCTTTGCCACTATCAAAAATGAGGAATACCAAATTGAAAGCGTATGGAGTTCAGCTAACTTTAAGATGGGTCCCATCTTATAGCCTTTCAAATTCTTAGATTCGTTTCTATGTGCTTTGTAATTTTGTGGTGATAAATCATATCTCCTAACTTAATACTCTAGAATTTAACTCTATAGGTGTAATTTTTTATATTTTTTTATTTTTTATTTTTTATTTTTTATTTTTTTTTTGATGATGCCATGTTATAATCGTCCTCAACTCCTGGCTGAATAACAGTATAAGCCTCATAAAGCACTCTTAAAGAAAATAGGTTATCAGGAAGATGATTAAAAATACGGGCTTCAATTTCCTATCAAGAAGTATTTTGTACCCTGACCTCTTTGAAGATATTTTACTTAAATTGGCCCTGAATGCAAATGGAAGCTTTTAAATGTATAGAACGCTCGGATGAAACTTAATAAGGAACAAATCACCGTCCAGTTTTACTTGCGGGCATCCGGTGTTTGAAACAAGTAACCCATGAATGAAACAAAGAGCCGTATGCAAAAACGACATTTTTCGCCCCCCCACTAAAACTTATTCAAACTTCGTCTATCAGTTACTAATACTGGAGCGCTTCTTTCCCCAAATTTTCAGACCCCCAAAAAATTTTGGGGGGGGGCGCTAGGGGGGGTAAAAGTCAAAACCTGTGACCCTCGATATCTTTCGAACGAAACAAGATATTGAGGCCCGGTTTGGACGAAAAATCGTCTAAAATTGCGTACTTTAAGATTCTAAAGGTCAAAATCCCAAAATTAAATTTTTAACATAACTTATGTGCTTTTTTTCAGTTTTTGAGGAAAAACAATTTCTTTTAAACAGATTATACTGAAATTTCACATTTTTTGATTTGAACCAAAACCAGTTTTTGAAATTTTTCGTCTTTTTCCGCATCCAACGAGTGGTCGTATAAGCTGGGGAACCGAACGGTTCCGGAGTTATGATCGATTGAAGTTTTCGCTCAACGCGCGCCGANTCATAAAGCACTCTTAAAGAAAATAGGTTATCAGGGAGATGATTAAAAATACGGGCTTCAATTTCCTATCAAGAAGTATTTTGTACCCTAACCTCTTTGAAGATATTCTACTTAAATTGGCCCTGAATGCAAATGGAAGCTTTTAAATGTATAGAAAGCTCGGATGAAACTTAATAAGGAACAAATCACCGTCCAGTTTTACTTGCGGGCATCCGGTGTTTGAAACAAGTAACCCATGAATGAAACAAATTTCCTTTGATGATAGTGGGGATTTGAATGGTTGCTCTGAGGAGTAAATGCCGACTCGCCTTGAGAGTTGCAAAAAGATGAGGGCAAAAAACAGCGAAACTAATTTGGAACAAAGTGGCCTGCATCTTTATCCGAAGCAACGTACATGATAACTTTTTCTGCAGAATGCAAAACTTTGTTTCGGTGTGTACTAACCGGACGGGAATGTTTGCGTTGAATCCGGTAATTGAAAAACTCTGAGCAAGTGAGCAAACCGTTTCTCCTATCCTGAGGAAAAACGCCGTATAAACCTTTGGGAGTTGCGGAATTCTTCCTGATAAAACTAAATATCTCCAGAAAATCTGTATATTTTTTACTTCGATTTTTTTAAAAAAAATTATTTGGAATTCCGTTTGGTAATCCTGCAATTTTTTTAAAAACAAATACTTAATTTTCAAAGAACAAAAGGGGTCTCAAACGCTAGAAATCTAACAAAATTCAGACGCATATACGGCTTTTTTACTTAGGATGCGGCAGACCTCTCAACTGGTTTCCACTTTTTGTCGGCTTCCTCTCGCTCTGTTTTCTCTGAATTAATGAAATATTGTCTGGCACACTATTTCCCAAGCATTGCACCCCGAGAAAGCTCTTCCGCATGAGGTATAATTTACTTCAACAACAGGTTTTGTGGTCCGTTTTCTTTCACCCCCCCCCACCCTTCTCCAATTATTTCTGCGCATCTTTTTTCTTACATTTTTATTTGAAACTTCACTCATTATTTTATTTCATTTCAAAGAGAGTTTGCCCTCATGTATTCGTTCTTTTTGGCTGAGAACGTCTAAGAAGATTATTTTTAATGGGCTTTTATTTCAAATTGTTCGTGCAGTTTGTTGAGAAAGCACGCTCTGGATAACTTTTAGACTGACTCCTTGTTGAACTCGGAGGATTGCTCAGAACTATTTTTTGTTGGAAAACTTAGAAGCCTTCTGAAAAGGAATTTATTCTTCAGACGCACATATGTTTTTAAAACTTTAGACTCGTTTTTATTGCAGTCAGACGACTTGCTTACCTCCTTCATCCACCACTGAAGACATCAATCATATCATTTAAAATCAGGAAGTCAGCAAACTATTTTAATGTTTATTTTCCAAAAACTTCAGTTCGAAATTGAGACAGTGTACTTAAGAAATCTCGCACCAAGAATTTACGCAACTTAATAGGTAAGGCAGAGATTCAGTTTTGAATTCAAAGCTTCATGCTTATCTTCTTAAAATGATTGACGAGCAATTTGTTTAACATTGAAGCACATAAAATTCGCCTAATGATGGTCGATGAATTCTAGAGTGAGTACTTTTCGAAGCAAGTTTTTCGAAAATTTGGTTGGGATATAGCTAAATTATTTGATCAATTCTTTGGTAATCAGTCATCATTCAGTGACTTTGACCGGTACCTTCCGAAAGTAACTTAGACAAAATAGTTAGTTAGTTAGTTAGTTTATTTAGCAACCAAGCTATTTACGTCGGGGACCAGGAAACCTTAAATTTTTAAATTCAATTGCTTGAGGTCTATAAAATATATTTTATCGAACCCAAAATCGGAGAAGGGTATAACTTCATTATTATGGACCAGAAAAATCGACCAACTCCCAATGAATTTATTGTGCTTTTGAATTTTATTACGAAAAATATCGGTGAACCGATAATACATGGGGTAAAAAATTAAATCATATGCAACTTCTCACAAAAGGCATTTTAAAGTTTTCAATAAATTATGTAAGACATCAAAGACACGATAATTTACTATATATTAAAATAAAACTAAATACTGATAATATTGTCAGACTGTCAACTCATAACAGCTCCTTGCAACAGTTTTTCAATCCACCAAAATAACTCGATTTTTTCTGCGCTAAGTTTAAAAAATATCCATTGTTTTTCCCGTGAATTATTTTCATTCATCAAATTTCAGGTCGACTGATGGATGAAAAAGCTCATTTGTAGTACGATGATTCCAAAAGCGGACAATCTCCGCTCTTCCGTCAAACAATCACACGTATTCAATTACATTAACGAGCGAGAATCTGTCCACATCATGAAATAAATTGAAAAACGGGTGCAAGGTAAAAACAACCGAAATCATATTATCTGTAAATTCATGTAAGCTTTGGATTGCGTTACTTTCAGTTACAGGCGAGGCTCAAAGTCGAGAATCACTCTATTCTTTGTCAAAGTGCGATCAAAATTGGAGAGGCAATGGAGTTGCGGGAAAGGCGATATTTCGTCGTATCTGTGACGTAAGCGCGAATCTCCATTCCCACGTGGGCCCTGATTTACATGTAAACCAATGCTTTTCGGGACTCACGTGAGAATTGAGTTACGCCCTTGACGATTCGCTGCAGCGAGCGGAAAAATCTGTTTAATCGAATTGAATTCGGAATCCAGGGCTGACACGATCCGCATTTTCACATCGTTCCGGAACGTGTTTATGACCGACATCACCCAATTAGACGGATGTTTTATTTCATTCGGACCCGTCCGGCCGTATTTCGCATTTCCAATGGCAAGTCGGAACGCCTTCGACGCGGAGGCAAGCGGCCCGCAGCGCGCGCCGGAAAAGCGGACTGCATCCATTGTGATGCAAATTTAATGGCGGGAAGCAAGAGGAGGATGATTTATGGACTTGCGTCGAGACATGTGAGTAATTGGTAACGTACTGCGGATTTTAAGCCGTGTTGCCCGGTCATGTTAGCTTGGCATGAATGATCGATTATCGATTTTTCCTCATTTGAAACTATGGTAACGAATCGATTGTTAGGGTGTTCGTTGCGAATATCCTTATGTTGACCTTTTTCCATGCACTGGAAAAAAAAACACATTGGATCTAGAGTCCAGACTCTTAAAAACATCGACAAGAAAAAATACTCTTGATTCAATCAGATTGAAGCTTAAATCAAGAACCAAGCCTCTTAATTTGAGCGGATTTTCTTTTGATTTAAGCTTAAAACTGCTTGAATCAAGAGTCCTTTTTCTTGTCAATGTTTTCAGTGTCTGGACTCTAGATCCAATGTGTTTTTTTCCCCAGTGTGGGTTTAAATGGCAGATCAATCGATATATCGCAAAGCACGCCACGCCACTGACTCGCTTCGGCGCAAGGAAGTTATTCCTGAATAAGGAGTATTGTTCTACAGTTAGGAGAAGTGTCGATACCAAAAAGTTCGGCTCATATTGAACACCGAAATTGTCTAGCTTTTCCGATGTTTTTCGTCCCAAAAATCAAAGTTTGGTTCAGGTAATCGAGATTCAGTTCCTCTGAGCGAAAAT
Organism: Bemisia tabaci; assembly: GCF_001854935.1. Lineage (NCBI taxonomy): Eukaryota > Metazoa > Arthropoda > Insecta > Hemiptera > Aleyrodidae > Bemisia > Bemisia tabaci. The sequence continues at coordinate 1,117,517 of NW_017547290.1, forward strand.
TATGATTATCTGAACCAAATAACTTTATGTATAAGCCGAAGCTCAGTATCTGGACCAGACTCCTTTCTCTCGAGGTAGGGGAATGATATCTACAGACCTTTTTGCACGCGGGCTGAGTGCAACAGAGAGGAACCATTTTGTGATGCTACGTCAAGAGCCGCCTCAAACTTCCCCTAGTCGCAAAGTAAACCGTTTAGGGCTTTACGAAAGGAAACAGCATTTAAGGAATGACTATGAATACGGCCCCAGGATATAGCTAAGCAAATCAAAAGTGGCTCATTCAGTGGCTATACTGTCATGCTAAGGAAGAACTTCAAATGAGCCTTCAGACGCTGCCAAATTCCGCCTGATAAAGTATGAATTTTCAAGGAAACTTGCGGAGATTTACCTCCCAATTTCTCAGGAAATTTAATTTGAAATTTGATCTACAGATCTACGGACAAATATAAATTAATTTCCTTAAAAATAAATGTTTTACAAGAGAAAATTTGGCCACATCTGGATGGTCAAGCGGCGTTTCTCCTTAGCACGGTAGAAATCCCCCCTCCCCTCACCCGTCCCTCCTCCAATAACGGGTGCAGAATTTTCCAAGTTTCCGAATTTTCACGGGCCCGCCTGCAGCTTTCCACATTTTTCTCATCAGTTTTTCACACAATTTCTCACCGATTTAAAAAACGAGGGCCTTTTTCTTCTTCTTATTTTTGATTTTAGACTTTTGACCCAAGAATATTTTCCCTCCTTCGTAATTTGTAAGGGCCTTTCCACACTTTCTAACGCCCGTATCATCGAGCATTTGCTGCGTCCTCCCTCCTTCCAATCAGAAATGCAGAATCTTCCAAGCTTTCACACTTTCACGCGCCCGCCTGCAGCTTTCCACATTTTTCTCATCAGTTTTCCCACAAAATTTCCCACCGATTTCTAAAGCGAGGACTTTTTTCCTCTCCTTGTCTTCGATTTTAGACTTTTGGCCCTCAGAAATCTTTACTGGAAAAAAAAAACACATTGGATCCAGAGTCCATACCCTTAAGAACATCGACAAGAAAAAATACTCTTGATTCAATCGGATTTTTGCATAAATCAAGAACCAAGCCTCTTAATTCGAGCGGATCTCCTTTTGATTTAAGCAAAAACCCGATTAAATCAAGAGTATTTTTCTTGTCAATGTTTTCAAGAGTCTGGACTCTAGATCCAATGTGTTTTTTTTCAGTCTTCTCTTCTTTCCAATTTTTTCTGAGCGCCTTTCCAAATTTTCATCGAGCGTTTGTTGCCACCCCCGCCCCTCCTCCAAGAAGTTATTCTAGCGCAACTGACCTATTACATTCGTATTCCAAACTAGACAGGACAATCGGACAACCCGGCGCGCACATTAGGTTTGCAAAACAAGAACCGGCCCGAATTAGTCATCTGAGCATTGTTCCCCGGACTGGGCTCACCCTTGATTGTTTCCAAGCGGTCCCGGCCCGGAATTTAGATTAAGCAGCGAGCACGCCCCGACAAAGTTGAGGGCACCGCGACCGGTGGCGGCGAGGGAGGTTGGGGGTAGCAACGGCGACCAGAGCTCGGGTTTTAAGGGCGCTTTTTTCAAGCTTATAAATAAAAGCCGGAGTCAATTACATCACAATCGTTCCAGCGCCCCGCGAGTGGTGTAATCCCCGCGAATCGCTCGTTGGCAATTTAAAAAGCGCACTCGCTCTTCCGCTTTTACTTGTTGCGCCGTCGGGTCTTGCAGTCGAGTGGTTTTTGTTCTTCCTCTCAGTTCGCGTTTTCCGAGAGGATAATTGAGTCGGCTTCTGCAAAAACTGGGGGTGTCGATGATTGAGGAGCTATAGGTGCAATAACGGCTCGAGTAGCAAAATCGCGGTTCCACAAAACAGCCATTGAAGATTTTATTATGGTGCCAATGGAGATGTTGCTTGTGTGAGGAATTTGCGATTTGACCGATGATTCTTGTGTAAAAGTTCGCAAGAAACACGATGGTGCCACTGGTTTTCTGTGAAATCAACTCCCAAGCTCAAAGAAAGATCTCAAGTTGAAGCCAAAATGGAGGGGATATCCCACCCTACCCTGAGAGTCCACCTCTACGTCAAGACAAACTCTCCATGCAAAGATAGGGAGCAAATACATTAGCAGGGTTGGCGTGTTTTCAGTTTTGGAGTCCCCAAATAAAGTGGCAGCCCTGTCAATGTATTTGCTCCCAATCTTTGCATGGAGATTGGAGAGTAGTGATGGAGAGAAGTACTTGATGTAGAGGTGGACTCTCAGGGTAGGGTGGGATATTCCTTCCATTTTGGCCTCAACTTGAGAGCTTTTTTTAAGCTTGGGAGTTGATTTCAGAGAAAACCAGTGGCACCATCGTGTTTCTCGCGAACTTTTACAAATAAGAATCATCAGTCAAATCGCAAATTCTTTACACATGCAACATCTCCATTTGTATACATTATCAAGTGTAGCATTGGCCAAGGTCGAGAATGTTAGTCGTTTCCTCAAGTCTAAGTTGGCAATATTGGAATACAGGATAATCAAAACCGAGATACGCCCCTACGTCAGAGGAGCGACGATATACACGCACACACACGAGCACTCCAGCACTCTGCCCTCATGACGAAAACTTCTGTGGCTATAACAGAAAAGGTTTAGAAGCCCTATGAACCAAACTATTTTTTTCAGTGTGTGGTGGAACGGATTTTTAAAAATTGTCCGAAAAGATCAAATATACAATTTTAATTATTTTCCTGTGAATAATAAGACTTTTCCATAAATATACGTCATTTTGCTAGTTTTAAACACACATGCTGAATATCATACCAAATACTTTAAGAGAAATAGTACTTTTTCAAAAATTTCCAAAACTTTGGTAGGATTTCTCTCGTAACCAAAAGAGAGGAGTCATATTATTCAAGCAGAATAGTGTTGATCGCCAGTTTGATCGCAGAAAGTCTTTGCCGGCTCGGGGGACAAGAATCGCCTTCAACAGGGCGCAGCCGCAACCCGGCGACGACTGAGTTTGAATAGTTATCACCTAGAATATGAAGGCGCTTTTGGCTGCCTCTAAAATCATGACATTACGCAGAGGCTAAAAATACCTGTACAAAATGGCTTACAATGTGTGGAATACCTAGGTTTAAGAACACCGAAAAAAAAGTGAAGCTGATTTACCATTCTGGATGTGAAAAAAGTGTGCGAGAACTCTCAAAATACTAAATTAACCGCT
>NW_017547290.1:1120798-1139254 GCF_001854935.1 Bemisia tabaci
AAAAAAAAAAAAAAAAAAAAAAAAAAAAAAAAAAAAAAAAAAAAAAAAAAAAAAAAAAAAAAAAAAAAAAAAAAAAAAAAAAAAAAAAAAAAAAAAAAAAAAAAAAAAAAAAAAAAAAAAAAAAAAAAAAAAAAAAAACAGTAAAGATCTGCTTAAATTCATGTTCAAACATCTCAATCTTATCCTCGCAGACTTTTCTGGACACTTAAATATAATACAGCTAATGATGAGGGATTTACTGTTTGTTCCCATGCATGGTTATCTCAGGTTTGAATCAGTTGTTTTCAAGAGGGAACAAGTCCATCTTTGCATGAGCCTTTGGCTTGCATGAAAGGACATAACCAGTGGCGTTGCGTGAATGACCGATAATCGATATTTCTCCATTTGAAGGTATGGTAAAGAATCGATTATTAAGGTGTTCGCTGCGAACACCCAGTTTATCGATCTTTTTCCATAGGTTTAAAAGGCAGATCTATCGATATATCGCAAAGCACGCCACGCCACTAGACATAACTAAGACTCATCGAGGAATGGACGTGTTACCTTTTGAAAACAAGTGATCCTTTTGCACAAAGTTTAAAATAGTAATATTCGATTCATGTTATTCAATGGAAACATTGAGGACTGCCTAAATTCCAAACCAAAACTATCAAAATCATTCATGAGAACTTTTAAAGCCAAGTCTATCATTCTGCGAAGTTGATTTCTAGTTTTTTTTTGCATCTTCAGATTATTATCATAACACTTTCAAGCAACGATTTATAGGGTAGCAGAGCATGGCTTCAACAAAACCACCTCAGGTTGAGGAAAGAATCAGGGTCAGGAAAAAAATGACATTAAAAGAAGTTATATTAAAGTACCAGATCAGATCATGTACTCCCTAGTCAAGCATTAAAATTCTCAGAGATTCATCCAACATTCTGAGGGAAATAATATGTTTTTTACTGTTGCAAAGCAATCTGGGTGAGGGGAAATATAGTGCGACTTTCCTCATAAATGTGAAGATAGAACTCAATGGAAAGGAATAGGGATAATTCAAGGGAGCAAATCCCACAAAATACATTAGTGGGATGAAGAAGAAATTAGAAAAGTTACGGAGCCTCCCATGAGGAAGTTAGCGGTTGGCAATCCGTGCCGACACGTTTAACAGGCAGATGTATTTAGTGAGGGCGTTGATACCAGGAAAACAATTCAACCCTGTAAATACTACTCGGAGAGAACTTTCGAAGCAGTAAAACTTTCGAAGACCAAACTCATTCGGAGGCTGGATTCAAGATTTCTTTAACCGATTGTTTATTGGTCTGAGGAATAGATTCCATTTTTTTCTCAGCGGAAACGCCTCTTACAAATGTTACATTTTCCGAATCATATCGATGTCAACAATTTCACATCAGATACAAGATTAAGTAGCACCGCGTCCAAGATATTGAACCCCATGCTCAGCCTTGATATACTTGCCTCCTCATCTCGTCCAAGATCTTGGACTCCATGCTCATCGCTTAATTTCTCACTTCTTTGCTTGAGCATGGAGTCCAAAAGCAAGCAGACCTCCCTTTAGTTTTAAAGTTCATCATGAAAGAAACTCGTTTACTTCGCTTATCTAATCTAACTTGAACTAACTTAGCCTAGCCTAACCTAACCTAATCTAACCTAATCCAACCTGACATAACCTAAGCAACGCACAATTTTTTTCGAGGACACATTTTTTCGTCTTTATTTCACAAACATTGCATTAATAAATGTTTGGACCCTATGCTCGTGTATTGTCAGAGAATACGTGCATTCCACAATTCTGGACGCTATGCTCACTTCGATTTTTCGAAAAAATCATCCCTAATTAAAGTGAGCATGGAGTTCAAGATCTTGGATGTGATGAGCAACCGAACATGATATAGCTGAGCATGGAGTCCAATATCATGGACGCGATGATAAATTACCAGATACAATACATTTGAAAGACCATATGCAAGTAATGCTAGCAGTTTCTACAAAGGTTTTTCCGACTCGATGCGAGGCGATGTTTTTCATAAATGTTCAAAAAGCGGAGAATTTTGCACGGCAGTTTATGATACAAATATTTTAACTCTGGTGTGAGCGGTGAAGTATCACACAAAACTGAAGGCGTTTTCGACTTGTGACAAGAGTCAATGCTTTAACGGTTACACAGCCCTAAAAAAGAAATGCTATTGAGGCTGACAAAGAGATATGTTAATATCTTTGCTCCGATTTTTACATATAATAATCCTGCATGATTTATAAGTTTTGGTCATTCCAGAAGTTTGTGAAACAACGAAGCTTTTTGGTATTTTTTATTTATTTTATGCTTCATTTTATTCTCCAACTGCATATCTATTTTCCTCACTAAAGCTAAAGCCCAGTCCTTGCAACCGAAGTTTATTTCTCTGTGCGTACTGTCTAAGCTCAGAGAGCCTTCAATTCGGAGGAAATGCAAGGTCTGTACGTTTCACAACAGTGAGAAAACACAAAAATTTTCAGGATATTTGCCGGATATTTTGGACAAAGTACGCTGTTTTCGTGATAGATTGAATCAGTGAATCATCTCCAGAAATTTCATCTAAAATGCAGTAAGGGTTTATGTTGATTGCTTAGCAATATTGGTTCCTCGTCATATAAATCAATGGCGGTGTTTCGATACTAAGAGGAGCCAGGTGCTCTCACAAGAATCGATTATCCAACACAGGGTTAAATGGAGGGAAGCCGATGTTGCCAACCCACTGGATCTACTGGATCTCGCGAATCGATATCAGTGGCGTGGCGTGAATTGCGATATATCGATTGTTATGCCATTTAACCCTATGGTAAAGAATCGATTATTAAGGTGTTCCCTGCGAACACCCTGTTAATCGATCCTTTTCCATAGGTTTAAATGGCATAACAATCGATATATCGCGAAGCACGCCACGCCACTGATCGATATGTGTCCCGTTACTCATCTGAGTGATATTTTGCAGTTTTTTCTGCTAGCTTCTCTAAAAACAATTTGCAGAGATTTGACAAAGAAAAAAGACATTCTCAATGAAGAAATATTAAAGTTTATTTACAAAAGAAACTGTACAGAGTAGTTGGTGACTTATAGCAAAGGCATCCTTAGAATTAGTTAAATTTCCATTTAAATTAACAATTTTGATATTACTTCAATACCTAATCAATTTACATGGCGAAACGTTAACAGGTAAAAAATAATTTAACTACTGGACCTTGAGGTCAAATCTAATCTTAACATACAATCTAATTTTTACATCAGTTAGGTAATATTATCAGTCAAAATTCTTTCATCGTGGTAAAAAAGACCCTTTATTCCAATTTTTTGGGGAGGCAAATATATTCAACACGTGTCGTCTTCTTCCTCTTAAATATTTTTGAATTTTAGGGTCTTCGCCCAAAAGTACGTTGAAAATGAGCACGGGGTATCGAAAAAGAGGTCAACGCATCTGACCTCTTTCTGCAGAAAAGACATAACGACTATTGATTTTTGCATGTCGATGCGGACGGTTTTGTAAATTCGTTCAAACATTAGTTCCTCTCTAAACGCTATCGAGATGAAGTTAAGAATTAATTGCCATTATTTTGAAATTTCAAAATTTCTACATTTTGATATCATTTTACTGGTAAATGGTGGCTTTTGTTGATACATTTTTACTCTTTATGGATCAGAGAATCAGTGGAAAGGCCCTTGTTGCTTTTTGCAAAATTATAACTCTTTTGAAATTACGAGGCAACTGATCTTAAGACAAAATATGTTTTCCAGTTTCTAAAAAAAAAAAAAAAAACGCTGATCAGATTTTCCAGGGTTAGAGAATGCCTTCATTAGCTCATGATCTCACTTTTTGGCCTTGGCGCCTTATATGGATAAACTCAAAATGAGAATAAAAAGAAGAAGAAGATGCAGATTGGATTTTTTCTTTGAGTAATTTAAGGCTGAAGAAAAAATGTCTGGGAATATGGTTGAGAAATATATATAAATTCTCTGAATCAATCACAATATTCATCAATGAAGTTAAAAAAAAAAAAAAAAAAAAAAAAAAAACCCAGCATAGTGCGAACAGAGATTGAGCCCATATCCTTTTGTGCTGTCAGTAATCTTCTACTTTATAAAAAATATGAAATAATTTTTCGTTGTGATTTTTTTTGTTCTTCATTGAAACATACATGATTTTGAGAACTTGAAAATTATCACCAAAATCAATAGTTTGCAGTAATCTGATTTTCAAGTAAGAAAAGTAATTTATTTTAGAAATTCGTCAAGGACTGACTGACTAAAATTCGTATTTCTAAGAAAAGTAATTCACTCGAGAAATTAGTCAAGGACTGACTGACTAAAATCCACCTTTGTAATGAAGCATTTACTCATCAAAAGCAAGTCAGATTTCTGTAATGCACTATTTCTAAATCAAGATTGATAATTATCTAAAAACATATTTAATTCTCTACAGGCTATTAGAGAAAACGAGGAAAAGATCTGTATGAATTCTCATTTCCTATGAGATGAAGTATTACACCTACTCATGATGAGTTTGAAAAATTAAGTGATAAAATTGTTTCAAATGGATATCCGCAAACCTTAAAAAATTTTTACGAAGGATCATAGGTCGTGAAATTAGAAAAACATGTACACTTGGGACCTGATATACTTTTTGGTGAATTAAATTATTATCTAAGACCGATCGTTCAATGCTGAGCCATTATTTTGCATGTTTCTTCATTTTCTTTCTTCACATACTAAGAAATCTGTGAGAATCCAATTCATTACAACGAATGCATACAACGAACGCATACAACGAATCGAGACACGTATTTTCAAACACACTCTTAACATGTCGCGCACTAATGAAAATCACAAATTTCGTCAAATGCCGAGGCAGACAATGAATAATTCTATCTTAGACTTAAAACATGTTTATCTTGATTTTTGTCGTGGAAATGATCTGAATAGGTATCCAGACACGAGCTTAAGGTTCAGTTAGCAATTAATTTCTGAGTTTTCCATGACTTGTTGGTGCTTAAGAAACATGTTCCGCGAAAATGCTTGATGCTTTCATGAAATAAAGATTATGCAAAAGTTTAAATGTAAAAAATTATGTTAAAAATTTTGCTTTTTCGAATTTACACAATTTCCATATTTTGAAATCTTACCAGTGTAGAAAAAAATACAATAAGGATTTCCATCAAAAAGTTGAAAAACATATGTCTTCAAAATTTTACAATCGGTCTATGCAAACAATTACCTGATTTGACTAATAGCCTTCGACATTCACACTAAGATGTATCCCACCTGTTATGTCGTTTAATTCACTTCATTTTCTTGAGTAGCTCATATCCCAGACTATTTATCTTTATCTGTGGGGGTTCGCCCTTGCAAGTTTCTGAATATGCGAACATCAATTTTAAAGATTTCATACCAATACTGCCACGCAACGAAGGAACGTCTTATGAGCATTCGAGAGGTGTCAAAGTTCCTCGGATGAAACATGTATTTTTGAGGAAATTTATAAATATTTTCCCTTGACATTTTCAGATATCTCAGATTAAATTACGAACAAAATTGTAGGAAAAATTTGAAGACAAGTACTGTCAAGTCCCTGTAAATTCGTTTTGTATATACCGGGGAAAATATGGCAACGCCTGAAGGCTCATACAGCGTTATTCGTTAGCATAGCGGAATACCATCGAGAACAAGTCATTTCGAGGCACGGAAGTCGTAGTTTTGGTTTATTTCGAAGACTCAAAGGAAGTAAACTTTGGTCGCGGTGAACGTCATCTTCAAGCGCAGTGTAGTGAAGCGTTTTTATGGCACCGCAGTGTATGAAGACATTTTATCGAGTTAGTACAGCATAATGGCTCCATTTCCTTTCTCTTCGCTCATCGAGATGGATTTTTTCTTCAGGCCATTCCCCGTCCCGTGGTATATGATGAGGAGATTGATCAGGTTTACTCCGATCCCAGCTGTTACGAACCTGCAATAAAATATCGGAATTTGATGAGAGAGCGTATTTAAAAATACTCACACTGAAAAAAAAATCTCGGTGTATTTATTAAGAAAAGGGTAAAATTACCAAGAATTCAGGGTTCTATTTGATCCCAGTTTTTTCTTGGTAAAATTACCATTAATGGAATTGGTAATTTTACCAAGAAATCTCGGTAAAAGTATTGAACCTTCTCGGTAATTTTACTGGACCTTGGTAAAAACGCCTATATTTTTTATCGACTGTGGTAGAATTACCGAAATAAAATGGCAAAGTTACCGGGAATTGATTACCAATAAAAGTGGTATTCTTACCTGAAAAACCAGTAAACATACCGGTTTTTAGGTAAGCTTACCAGTCTCTCTTGATAAAATTACCAATGATTGGTAAAAAAAGTGAGATGGTAAAGGTACCAACGGACCTTGGTAAAAACGCCGAGAATTTTTTTCAGTGCATGAGTGTCGGGACAAAAAACGGCGCACAATGGATTGGGTCATTCAGGGAGGTCGAACTTGAAATTTTTGACTATAACTGCAAATTTCGATGTTTAAATCTGTCACATTTTAAACTTTTAGGGGTGCTCTATGAAGAAAATATCACGAGAAAACCAGTGAAGCCACTATTAAAATCTCAAAGTTTTGGTTTAACGGAGTTATTAGCTTTTAAAGTTTCCAAATTTTGTCCGACCTCGCTCGTTGACTCGATCCGGTGTGTGTGGCGACAGAGTAAGTACGAGGGGAGGGAAGTTATACACGTTTTTAAAGGAAATACGAGTGAGTAAGGATTTCGATTTTGCCTCTGAAAGAGTTTGAAACAGCTCTGGTAGCATTGTCTGTTTTCGGCCTTTGTAAAGGAGTAGACTCATTGGACCGCGTTTAGCTGGAAGAAACCAAGCCACATCGGCCCGAATTTAACTGGGCAATTTAATTTTTTACAAGAGAACATCTGCGCGAATTCCTTTGACCATCTTACAGAATTTGCTCCTTGCCATGCAGAAAATTCGCCGAGATTTGCAAAAAAATCCGCACAACCGTTTTCATGTAAACAATTAAATTGCCAAATTGAATTTAGCTTTAGGTGCTCTGGCTTGATTCCTTTCTGCTTAGCGCGGTCCAATGGGGTTGTTGCATATATGAGGAATTTGTGATTTGACTGCTGATTCTTATGTAAAAGTTCGCGAGAAACACGATGGTGCCACTGGCTTTCTCTGAGATTAACTCCCAAGCTCAAAAAAAAGTTCTCAAGTTGAGGCCAAAATGGAGGGGGTATCCCCCCCTACTCTGAGAGTCCACCTCTACATCAGGACGAACTCTCCATGCCAAAGATAGGGAGCAAATACATTAGCAGGGATGCCGTGTTTTCAGTCTTAGAGTTCCTAAATAAAGTGGCAGCCCTGTCAATGTATTTGCTCCTTATCTTTGCATGGAGAGTTTGTCATGATGTAGAGGTGGACTGTGGACTCTCAGGGTAGGGTGGGATATCCCCTCCATTTTGGCCTCAACTTGAGAGCTTTTTTTGAGCTTGGGAGTTAATTTCAGAAAAAACCCGTGGCACCATCGTGTTTCTCACGAACTTTTACATAAGAATCAACAGTCAAATCGCAAATTCCTCACACATGCAACATCTCCATTATTAAAATGTGTACAAGGTATTCAGACACGCTTCCTCTTTTTTAAGTAAGGTTCGTGCAAAATGTAATTTACAAATAATTTAGACTCGGACATTTTGTGTGTGTCCATCAACATAATTATCAATCAGTAAAAAGAAAACAGGAAAAAAAATGCTCAAAATCTTTCACGAAAAGCCACATTGCTCTCAATGTCACGAATAACAACGTGCATACCTTGACCTAAAGAGATAAGCATAAAAAATAAAATTACGGGGATCTAAGTTTAAATAATAACTCAGTTTTAAATCGATAAAAAGTAGCCCCAGCTCCTCTCCTCCCCCCTCTCCAAGGCCGAAGACGAGCAATTTACGCGGAAAAAAATTAAATTTTACCTATTTCCTATTCATTTTACATTTCTATCGCAAAATTTGCATATGTTAAGGATAGCGTAGGCTCTACTGAATCAAAACTTGGCCGTGCTGAATTTTCACGGTCATTGATAACATTGTTTTCCTATGTCTCTCAAACTAAAAACATTGAAACTAATTTTAACTTGTCTTATCTACTTTGAACACACAATTCTCATATTTTTAATATTTTTTCTCCTTCTGTTACTGGGATGAATACGAAAAAACTTTGAGACGAATCATTGTTCATACATTTAAGTCACTCGTCAAGATTAGGCACGAAGCCATTAAGAAATACAGAATCTTTCGTGCGGGAAGAAGAGGGTCACGTAACGAGGGACGAACCTGAGAACAAAGCTGACCCGGAAAAGATCGAAAAATAGTTAAAATTTAGGCCAAGGTTGCCATTGACAATACCCTTATGATTTACGGCTACGCGTGTAATTACGGTAGCAGGGGCGGATCCAGCAATTTTGCAGCATCGGATTTTCTCCATTTAAACCTATGTTGAATAATAGATTCTTATTGAACCTGGCCCTGGCCCCTCCAAGAATCGATTCATTCACATAGGTTTAAATGGAAAATAAACAATGTTGCCAATTGGCTGGATCCACCAATGTAATTATGAGACCTCTACGAATATATTAAAAAAATTAATTTCCTTCGAATGCATATGGATTGCATTTTGCAAAAAGGAACCAAGAGCATTTCAATGTTGCTAGGATTGTGCAACTTATATTTCTCACAATAAAATTACCAAAACCTTGCAAGAAATTAAATTAACTATAGAAATTTTCGTGTTGAATTTATAGTTTACTGGGAGTAAAGATAAAACATGTATAGATGATCAGTTTGTATTTGCGAGGTAAAAAAAAAATTACACAATCTTAGCGAAGTTGGAATGCTTGTGGTTCCTTTTTGCAAAATGCAATCCATGTATCTGTTAGCGGCAAAACCCGATTCCAGGCAAAACTAGTTTTGCCTAGGCAAAAATTTATTTTTCCGAGGAATCTAGTTTTGCCTGCGCAAAGTGGGCAAAACTAGTTCCGCCGGAGCGCTGTCAGTTTTGCCTGAACACGACCAGGCAAAACTAGTTTTGCCGGACCAGGAAAACTACGTAAACCAAAACTTAAAAAAAAAAATAAAAAATTTAAAATAAAAATAATAATTCAAAATTAAAAATTAAAATATGTCCTGCTCATCTCTATTCGCAGGCTCCACTGAGCCCTGACTGCAAATTTCGAGGTTTACCATGGACAATCTTCAATTCTTTCCATAATCCAGCAAGTTGAGTTACAAGTTCGTTGACGAATTCCCGTCCATTATCTGAGTGTAAAATACAAGGGGCCCCAAAAGTTAAAAAAAATATCTAATAACACCGAACCAACCGTGGCTATTTTTTTAGATTCTAAAGGCTTCAACACACACAACTTAGTCAGGTGGTCCCGGTAGTTTAACACTAATTTAAATTGACCATCTGCTTGTGATTGGTAGTCAATTAGGTCCACCTGGCACCTACTATTCATCTGAGAGTACACTATGGGGTTGGACACAACGCCTCTTTGTTGGCGGAACTAGTTTTGCCGGACCTCATCAGTTTTGCCTGAACATCAGCAGGCAAAACTAGTTCCGCCTTCGGTCGGCTAGTTTTGCCTACGCATATCAGGCAAAACAGGTTTTGACTAGGCAGATCTAGTTTTGCCGGTTCATTTCTGGCAGAACTAGATTTGCCTAGGCAAAACTAGATTTGCCTAGGCAAAACTAGTTTTGCCTGGAATCGGGTTTTGCCGCTAACATATCCATAGAGTGAGGCGTCTGTTGGTCGAGTAAGGTTCCCTCTAGATAAATTATCGTACATACAAAATTCCATTTTTTGGAATGAAATTTTTTTCAAGAAGTTTAAATTTTAATGTCTTGCTGATACGATCAGTAATTTACAGCTTCATTTCAGTTTTTAATTTAAAATTCAAATAATTTTGAAAGCGACCACAGTCACTCATGAAATTCCAGTCGTTAGTTTTGAGCCATGAAAAAGTTCTTAAATCCTGGGATACAAAGAACTGCACCCCACATACGACAATGTGCGAATTTCTATGACTATTATGAAAAACTTGTTTTCATAAATGTTTGCGGTGTCACAAAATAATGAGCCGAACATTTTTTTCCGAGACTTGCGCGAATCCCCAGTATTCGCGGGGAATTTCTTGATCATTTTGTCTGCATAGAGTTCCTTCCTTACTGAAATTTAACGATGAGAGATTAAGTTTTTTCTGACGACGAAAAGTGTTTCTTTCTTTACTACGAGACAAATTACAAGTCATCAAATGTTTAACTAATTTAAGACGTGTTGTTGACATTGTTAATATGACTCCGTCATCTTTGTTACCGACTGCTACTTGTTGCTAATCAATATCAGGTTCAATCATCGAAACACGAGTCAAAGACTAATGTTAACTTGTATTAACAATTGGACGTATTTCTGCCAAACGGAGCTATGTGCATTATGACGTGAGCCCTATTAAGCATATATTCTTATGGGTTTCTGGGCTCATGTAGTTCCGTTTGGCAGAAATACGCCCAATTAGGCTTGTCCTCATTGGTGGACTGACAAGTTGGCAACATTGCTTCCTCTCCGTTTAAATCTATGGAAATGAATCGATTATCTGAGGGGCTAGGTGTCAGGTGCTTCGAAAAGAATCAATTATACAGTATATCAATGAAGGAATGTCGTTGTTGCCAACCTGCTCCTGCTGCATCCACTTCTGATAGACCTATCATCGTTTCCTGTTCAAATAAACGTAACTTCATTCCAAGGTAGCAAAATTGACTCGAGCAATTTAATTTTTTACAAGAATACACCTGTGCAATTTTTGTCCAAGAATTTCCTGATTTTTGCATGCGGTCAGTAGAAAAATCAGTGAAAGCCAGAAATGCCTAAGATTTCCCTGGTGAAAATGCAATTTGTGAAGGAAAATTTGGCAACATTGAAATGGGGTTGCGTTTTTTCGTCAGGGGAGCGACGCTATGTACAAGTTATTTCATACTAACCAGAAGGAAATCCCGAAGGTTGCAAGACCCTCCGATGTCCAGAAGTTCCGCCGGTCGGACAAACTCATCACATTGTATTGCAGCTTTTCGTAATACTGCAAGGACCAAACTAAAATAGCTACTAATTGAGAACAGACTGAAACACACAAAAAAATCGGAAGAATAACGATGTGTGCCACAAACTGTGAAACGACAAAAAGTAATGAGAGACGTATGAAGTCGTCAAAATTAAGCTCCTTTGTTTGATCTCATATCAGTCATGCCAGAAGAGCGGGGTTACATTTGAAACATTTTACGAGAGGTCAAACGATTTGAAGAATCGGAACGGGGAGGCTTGACTGTGTAATTCTGTGACTTGCAATTACAATCACAGCGTTTAATGCGATACTGTCTGATTGACACAATTAATTGCACGCATATTTTCTTAAATGAATAATTTCACGCAGCATGACCTCTCATCGAAGATGTAACTGTGATGAACAAATGAACTGGTACCATTTCATAAAGGCGTTCTCTAATTGAATACAAATATAATTAAAGACAACCCTGGTAAAAATCGGCGATAAGAGCTGCGTTTCAAAAAACCAAAGGAATTTTTATAGCCGGCTAAAGATGGCTACAGAAAATCATATAGCTGGCTGTAGAATGCGGAGAAAATCACACGGCCGGGCTATACGAAGCGATAAAAAATTATGCAGACGGGCTATAGTTCCTATAGCTTTACACTTTATCGCCTGGCTGTTGCTTTTTCGCCATCGATTATAAAAGGCTATAAGATATTGTGTAGAAATTCGTGTGCTTTGGAAATCATTAACTTTGATACGGAACCACCTTAATATTTACAAAACACACGTTATATTTTCCTTTAATACATATTTTTTTCCATCAATTAAAACGAGAATAATCCATACACGATGTACAAACATTTCAAAATCATGAGTTGAATAACGCTGACTCCGCCAGATTAAATATTAGAGCCTAACACAAAGCGGAGCGGCGACGCGCTGGCGCCTACAAACCTAACAGGGATACTTCACGCATTGCGCAACGCGTTTGTAGGCGCCAATGCGCGTTACGCGCTGGCTGCCCGCCTGCCGCACCGCAGCGTGTCACGGCGCTTGAAGCAACTATTTCACACCAGAAGTATTGCACAGTATCATACGAAACTGAAGGCGCTCTAATATATTAGGAACGGCAGGCATCCATCAAAAGTACGGAGCTTGCCTCGCAAAATAAATCAAGATACTACGGCCCAAAAAGAGAGCAGTGGTCCAAAAACTCACTAAGATCTAGCATCCGTAATTAGTGACGTTTAGCATACACTTTATCGCCTGGCTGTGAGTTGTTTAATCGCCATCGGCTATAAAAGGCTATAAGAAATTGTGTAGCCGGCTATAGAGGCTATAGGAAATCTTATAGCCGGTCGTAGGTCTATGGTATTTTGGAACACAGATTGCCAATTTTTACCCGGGAAGCAATTTTAAAGAGTTTGCAGCAACAGTTCTCCATCTTAAAAGGCATTTTAAGGAATAATATGCACTTGAATAACACACTTACCCTATTTATATGAATTTTATTGTAATGGACTGGGAGAGGTATGAGTTTGAGCAATACACTTCATCTTATCTCTTTTATATTTTTACGAGGAATGTGAATCAAACAACGGGAAGTTTCGTAAGCAACTTTTAAAATATGTAAATGTTAAAAATGAACATTGATTAAAAAGCAAACATAGAAAAACCATTTTGGAACGACAATTCCTGGCTCAGTTTAAAAACAACATATATATAATTACGCATACGTGACAATTGTGTTCCATACAGATTTTTTTTTTTTTTTTTTTTTTTTTTTTTTTTTTTTTTTTTTTTTACGAATGAGCGGGTAATGGTTATTCCTAATAACAAAATTTAGTTAATTCGTTCTGTTCTAAGGTTATTCATTTCTATCACGTTCAACAGTTGATTTCCAAAATTCTCGTTGTGTGAATCATTTACTTCATTATACTTAGAAAAAGGTTTTGTAGCTGTTTGTCTAGTCCAGAGCTACCATTCAAACAAGTGTGGTCATCGTTGGAAGTGAGTTTTTGGGTATTATTTTTGTTTTTTCTTTCGCTTTTTGCAGTTGAAAATGGTGCCGCATCTTGCTCGGTAGCCAAATAATTTATTTGTTTTTCTTCTTTGTTTTTTTATATCATGCATGTGTTTCGTTGGGCTGCTTTGTAATTTTACATCACACCATGTTGCCACAGTAAAAACTAGTTTAAATCTATGAGAGAAACTTTTGAATGTAAAGTTTACGAAGAACTTCGTTCCTGCTTTGAACGGCCGACCGGCCCACGGTGGATCGAGTCAATTAGAGAGGTCGGACATGAATATTTTTTACTAAAACTTCAAATTTTGATGTTTATTTCGTCACATATTAAATTTCAAGGGGTGCTTGTTGGAGGAAATTTCACGAGGAAACCAATGGGACAGCTTTCAGAACATCAACAATTTGCATGAACGGAGTTAAAGGCGTTTAAATTTTCCAAATTTAGTCCAACTTCTCCTATTGATTCGATCCACTGTGCGGCGCGAAGCAAAGGATCCGAGATATTATCATCGGCGACAGCGGAAAGGGTTACCGTAAAATGCGGAGATATAAAACTTACGTGAAATTATGTTCCATAGGTAAAGGCCAGGAATTCCGGCCAAAGAGGTAATTGGCGTTGTGGCCGTGTTGATGACGGAAAATATGGCGGCGATAATTGAGAACACTAATCCTAGGGCCATGCTCGCCACGGTGACTAGCCAGTAATTGTAGACCAAAAATTCCGGGTCCTCCCTCATAAATTCGACGACTGTCAAACAGAGAACGCAGAACGAGCATTTTAGAATTTTCACTGGAAATTAAACCACGGGACAAGGACAATGAAATTCGGGATGGTCGCTGATGAACGCGGTGCGGCTTGTTTCGTGACTACAACTTCCGTTGCCGGATGGTGCAAGATCATAAAAGTTGGATGTGGGCAGAGAAATGCAAAAAGGAATGGTTTTTAACTAGAACTCACGAATAGATCAAAGTAAGTAGGAATTGAAAGTACACTCCATCAGAAAGTATTGGCATTATTTGAGGACATTAAGTTTGATGTTCAGATTGTGTAAGTGATTGCATCCTTTACAGCTGAAATATTTGATATTCCTTGTAGAAGTTTCCTTCTTAAAATCCTTTCTCTTCTTCTCCCTTAAATTCCTCTGCAACACTCTTTTTCAGTCTGTTAGTCTATTCGCTAAAAGTTCTGAGAAATATGCATACCACATGCAGCGCTTTGTTAATCATGAATTTTTGAATCATTTCAATGAAATGCTGCCATACGCAGTTTATCATGTTTCACAGGACTTTGAAGCGGCATTAGTTTTCCTTCAATTCACAGGGTAGGCAGCAAGACCTACATAAAGGTGGAATAGTTGTGTCACAATGGACCAGTAGACAACGTACATCAGTTATGCGAATTTTGGATTCCCCGCTAACATGAAAAACAATGAACTACACGAATGAAATGAACAAAAAAAAAATGAAGGCGTCCCTCGCCGAGATAATGATTTTGAGGGTTTTCACACATCATGCCGATGCTCATTATTGCATGTAAGCGAAAAAAACACGTGAACTGCTCACGGATCGTCGGCAATCGCTGATTCCATGCGACATAAATTTATTCGTGCTTGAAGGCTAGGTACAGGCAAACTTTTTCGGATGCCCCCTAAAAATACTTAGTGTAGCGCATTGACTAAGAGTCAAATTGTAAGACGGTATATAACCTCATGGCGAATGTTCGTCCTTTAACATTTTCAGGGTTGCCATAAAATCCCCTGACTTTCCTTAACTTTTTTCGCTTTTTCCTGACTCCTTAAGTGTCCAATTTTCTGACTTTCCCTGGCTTTTGAATAAAATTTCCATCAAGAAAACAAAACGCTGACTTTTGCTGGACTTTGATAAGTAGATATGTCAGAAATGTCCACACTTTTCCCACGAACCCCCTAGCTTTCCATGTCTTTTCCCGGTCTTTGCAAATTCCTTGATTTCCGCAGATTTTCCCGGTTTCCCAGACCACCGGCAGCCCTGCATTTTTACAGGCAGATCATTCAACATTCAATTACTGTTCCATATTCGAACGAATACGTTCATTGGTGTTTAGGGTTTTCTATGGATCCCTTTGTTTGAGACTTTCGGATTCGACCTGGCACCGTTACTTTCCACTTGCGTATGGTGGTGGGAGTGGTAGCGGCGGTCAACATGCTCGATGTGCTGTAAAATCGCAATCGGTCATTAACTCATTTTAAGGGAGGGATCGGTATACGTTTCCACCTGACATACCGTTGCGGCTTGACCGTAAGGCCGTTACTGCATTTTCAGGAAGAGCTCTGTTGTGCGCGAAACTCTAGGTTTTCGACATTTTCGAGGCTGAAGTGAACTAGACGTATTTATGCTAAATGGATATATGTGTAAGTGGAAAGATGGGGTGTGCTCGTTAGTTGTCGGGCCATAAGAATGAATGGGAAATATACGGCGGCAGTGACGTCAGCGGCAACGACGTGAGAAATTAAGATCAGGAAGGCGGTCTTTAACTCATGAGCCCTGTCCATAAGGCTCTAGATACATGCTCAAGGCTTACGAGTTGGCACTCAGTTCTTTTCGATTTTATTGAAAATTCGCTTTTCCATTTTCTAAAAAGAAACTATATCCACTTTTACATCCGGCTTCCACGAGCACTCCCCATCTTTCCACTTGCATGCTGCCGTGCTAAGGCAGAATGCCGTATGAGCCATCAAGCGTTGTTATACATTTCCCTCGATAAAATAAGAGTTGACTCGAAAACTGTGAATATTTTTATCAAAATTTTTCAGAGAAGTTGTACATCTCCAGTACCTGATAATTTAAAGAAAAATATGCACAACTTTCCTCAAGAATACATTTTTTATGCGGGGAAATTGGGCAACTCTTGAATGTACATACTGTTTTCTTCCTTAGCCGGCAGCGTTAGACAGATACTCTATAATATCTATAACTTGAATTTTGCACTCTGCGGTATTTAATTGAGTTTATTTAATTTTGCCTTTAGATTGCTTACATAATATTATTAAACCTAATTCTAATACAAGGATGTAGTAGAATATAACTTAATAATAATCAAGCACTTCAAAGGCAAAATTAAATGAACTCAATCAGATTCTGTATATAAAACAAAATCCACGTCACTATTTTTGGTGTCCCCCGTGCACATTTTTATATGCCCTTGCTACCGCGGCTATGCCGCACAAAGGATCGAGTCAATCGGAGAAGATGGACATAACATTTTTGACTAAAATTTCATAGTTTGATGCTTAATTCGTCAAATTTTAAATTTTAAGGGGTGCCGTTAGCAGAGAATTTTACGATAAAACCAATGGAACCCCTTTTAGAATCTCAAAGTTTTGTATAAACGGAGTTATGAGCTTTTAAAGTTTCCAAAATTTGTCCAACGTCTCCAATTCACTCCATCCACTGTGCGACGTGAAGCAAACCGCTGTCGGATAAAATTTCATTAAAATGCAACTTTGTGTGCAAGTCTACAGCTGAGACGGCCGGAGTAGACAGTAACCGTGATAGAGGGGGGGAGGGAGTGTGTTACACCGCAAAAAATAATCCCGAAAGTAATAAGTGTCATATTTCCCGCGCGGCACAGGCGCAGTGTCTTCGGCGTTGCCTGCGGAAAGGGCGAATGCAACGACCGGACTTACGTACTGCCAAGCTACGGAAAAACGCCGTATGAGCGTTCCAGAGTTGCCAAATTTCTTCCGCTAAAATGCTCAGTTTTGAGGCTTGCTCTGAATATTTTCTATTGAAATTTTTTGGTAATTTAGATCTGATTACGAATAAAATTCCCTAAAAAACTTGAAGGAAAATATTCACAAATTTCCTAGATAATCGATATTTTATTGGAGGGAATTTGGCAACGTCTGAAGGCTCATACGGCGTTTTTCCTTAGTACGGCAGCGTACCTCGGGAGGTACTTGGTGCTGCAGTGCCGAGTTTTATTGAACGCATCAATTTTAAATTTTCCGTAATGACAAAAACGGCGCCTCCTTCCCCCCTCCTGTTCACCCGGATCCCGCAGCGGGGGAAACTAATCTCAAGGAAAGCATACGGATGCACACAAATTAGGGTCTCTAGGTTGCAACGGGCGCGTTGTTGCCATTCTGATTGCACGGTAAAATGTTCACTGAAAAAAAAAGGATGTTAATTTAACATTTTGGAGGGGAAAAGTGTGCGACAACTCACAAAATGCTGAATTAACCACTATACAGCAGTTACTTTTGCAATGTCAAGATGTAAAACTAACTGCTAGGGTGGTTCATTCAGCGTTTCGTGAGGTGTCGTACACTTTTTTACATCCAGAATGTTTAATCAGCATCTTTTTTTCGGCGTTTATGTAAAAAAATTCGTACCTTGAAAGTTATCACCGGCGCGATTTTTACCGGAACTGAGTTATGAATCATTTGCGATTCCTCTTTTTTGTACTTACGAAAAATATCATTTTCTGCTGAGGTCGAATCATTGAATATTTTGAAAATTTTAGGATCAACGAAAGTGCGTATGGCAGGTGCCGTTTATCAATGAAAAGATAAATAGCAATTTTCGTCAAAAAAAAAAAAAAAAAAAAAAAAAAAAAAAAAAAAAAAAATTGCAATGCATGACACCTGTCGTAATTCTCACCGGTCTAGTGGCGATTCTAACAAGTTGGCACTGTAAGTTAACACTGTTGATACTACGAATCGATTGTTTTATATACATTTAAATGGAGAGGAAAAAGTGTTGCCAACTTTCATGCATCTCCGCTGCATCGCATCGGTCCCTTCGTAATACGCGTATGTGACGCAAAATAATTTTCCGCAAGAAATTTCGCAATTGCTCAATTGAACTGATTATTTTCCAAATCACGTTAGAGCCAATCTCTATTTTGTTGGTTCGTTTTTTCTTTGTTTTCCCTGCTTAACGAATCCTGTCTGATTTCAAAATAGCCTTTTAAAAGAACATACATTTTTTGGGATTCGAAGATTGTCAACAAAGCAAACAAAACGGGTTTTCTTGTTCTTCTCGCATTCGCAATTTCGGTGCTTACGTGATTTGGAAAATAATCGGTTAAATTTTTGAGCGTTAAATAACACCAGCTGCGTCCCTCATTCGATCCTCTTAACGCAGCATCACGGAGACCTGAGCCCCTGCCCCTACCCTACAAGTGCGTTATGCCATGATTTAACGCTGCCCTTACAAACAATAATACAGCAAAAAAGCGTCTGAACGTTTAAACGATTCTCTTTAACGCAGTTTACGGTACATTATTTCTCCCACGTTCATCCCGACTCTTGGTGCACGGTAATCACGCCCCCCC
>NW_017547290.1:1139274-1172103 GCF_001854935.1 Bemisia tabaci
CTGTTTTCTTTTTTATACCCCCCCCCCTTCCCGGGCGAGCTTCTCCCTCGTTTGTGTTTTGATTTATTATTTCCCGCGATATCCTTTTTAAGTGCGGTAAGAAGATAAATTCACTCTGGCGATTTCGGTTATGCGATCGCTTCCGGAATTTCTCCGTTTCCCGCTTCATTTTCCGCGCTGACGAATGTCCTCGGCTGATTCGCCGCTGCCTCGGATCACCTGCATTTACCTGCCGGTATATTTTTATTTTGTAACACAACTTTAGGGGGGTTAACGAAAAAATATGGGGGAGGGGGGAGGTTAGAAATGAAAGTTAATGGGGAAAATAATTGGAAGAAATAGAAAAATAAGTGAAAAGAATGGAAAAACAAGTGAGGTAAAAATGTTAAGTAGGAGTGCTACGGAAAAAACGCAAATAGAGAAAAGATGAAAAAAGAAGGAAAAATGAGAAAAATTGCAAAACTTTAAACAAATAAAAAATGAGAAGGAATTTAAAAATTGGGGGAAAATGAAAACATTAAAATATCGTTTTTTTAACGAAAATTATGAGAAAAATTAAAAATTATTAAAAGAAAGTAAGTGAAAAATGAAAAATAAACATGCGCTAGGCATCAAATAGGTTGCACAAACAAGTGGCGGAATGTACACGGAGAAAAATGATTGATGAGGATGACAATGTCAAACATGGTTGTACGGCTTATGATGCGTGTAAATAAAAAAGCTGTTATCGCAGTAAGGCTGCAATATGAGAGACACACAGCCAAAAGTCATTATTACAATGTCCAATTTGTTGACAAAAAGAACGTTGCATCAACAGGAGAAATGCCGATCGTCACAATGTGGCATTGTTATTCTCACGCACAGTTTGAATGTCCCGCGCTATCTTCATTTCAACAATGCCAGCTCTGTTGCCGCGCACGATGCTTTTGATCGAATTCACTTTTTAAGGAGTGTGATTGCAATGATGTAAGATATTCATACCGCAGCAAAGTGATGTTTGTTTCTCTGACATAACAACACTGAATTTCCTACATGCGATGTGATCATTTGTATATTACCTCTTGTTAACTGAACATCATGACAGTCAAATTTAAGAGTTTAATGAAATTCACATTAAAGAGTGGAATTCACACAGCGTATACAATTTTTTATAAGTACTGCAGTCAGTATGCCAAGTTATTTATGGTGTACCTCTTATAAAATTGTCAGCTTTCATAGGGCGGGGTAGAAAGAGGGAGAGAGAGATAAGCTAAAAAGAAAACCCAAGGGTTGGATTTTTTGTCCCTCCATATGTCTCGCAGAAATTTTGCTCTGCTATCAGTGTAAGCACTCATTTTGTCATGGGGGATGAAATGTTTTCTTAGAAGTTGAGTGAAGGTAGGAATTTAAGTCCCATTTTGTCAATTGCCCTGGTTGGGCTTGCAAATGTGTCATAGACCTAATAAAAGAAAGGAAAATTATTTAGCAAGGTAAAAAAAATTCAAAAAATAAAACAAAACAAAAATAAACTGAAAGATAAGCTGATGACAAAATAAAAAAATAAATATAACAGCAAAATAAAATAATAAATTGAACTTTTAAAAAAATAAATAAAAGAATGAAAAAGACAAAAAATAAAAAAACAAAAGAATTACAATTAAACAATCGAAATAAATGAAGTAATGAAATAAAACAAAAAATAAAATAATATAATTAATTTTAAAATTAAATAATAATAGAATAGAAACATTAAAACCACAAATAGAAATAAATATGTACGATAGTAAAATGCTGTCGGTGAAAACTGTCCAAAAATTGCGTTCAACTTAACGATCCGTTCAAACAGACGCAATACACAGGTTTTTCATCCCACCGAAACAGGTTCCTTCGTTGCTCAGTCGGTAAAGGGTTAGGTTAGTGTTAGGTAGGTTGCAGGTTCGATCCCCGGTTAAGGCAGGAAAACTTCTATCAACAAAATGCCAAAGGAAAGCATCCGCACGTTTCGTATATTTAATTTTTTACGATTTTGGTGGTTGTTCTCGCGAGTAATCATTTTAAAGGGCTCTTTTGCATGTTCCGCCACTCATACTCCCGCGATACAGCCACAGAGCGCGAAAAACACAAAAATGCCGCATTGTGGGCCACGCAGCAAGCGCACGGTGCGCTTCACCACAGCGGGGCCATGCATTCAACAATGCTACAAAGTTACCTCCACAACTTAACACGCACCTTCGAAATTACAATGCTGACATTGTGCGGTACGACGTGGGCAATGTTGGGCCTGTGGGTGACAATGTAACATTGTTGAACGGAGCGGAATCACTGTCGTCAGCATCATTCATTTCTCTCCGTGTATGATTTTGTTGTTGGATTTTTCTAATAATCATACAGTAAAAATTCGAAAAAGGCGTCATTGATGTACTTTAAAAATAATAACATCATGTACAAGGAGGAAGAATTTACTCTGCTAAATTTCAAAATTGAGGTACTGCTCCAAGCCTTAGATAATATTCTCGTATCTTAATGGAAACTGTCATTTCTGGATGAAACACAAGGAAGACAACAGACACAAAGAAGAGAAACGAAGGCCGAAAGACAATGAGATGAATTTTGTGTGTGATATTTGCGTAACACCGAGGAGGGGTCCATTTCCCATTTATGTGTGCTAAGTAAATTCGTACATTTTTACGTAATTTAAAGGTCATAAAGAGGAAAACTGTTTATATGAAACAGGTCATTTTGAAAGATCCATTTTCAATTGTTTTCTCAAGTTTTTCCACAAGAGATGCGCTAGAGAATAACAGACTATACTGACACATTTTTCTTCACCTGCAGGTCGATTGACGAATCGAAATCGCGAATGCATAACTCAGCAACTCTTTATGAGATTGATGTAATTAAATAACGATTTAATAATCTAGGCGCAGGATACGACTTTTTGAACTCAACGGATATGTGTATTGCATACGCATGAAAATGAAGGCGCACTGCGGGCCGATCAGTGAAGCTGGAATGCAAATCGATAGTTGAATTGTTATCGAATGATCTTCATAGATGTATCCCTATTCGAGCAATGTTATACGTCGTTTAAACTATTTAACGATCAACCTCACTTAAGGTCTATCACGTATGCTAAGAATTCAAAGTTCAATTTGACAATACAGAGTTGCAAATTTTATATGTTTTACTATTGAAAAATTCTGATATTTTGAAGTTTCTCAGGTGAATAACAACTTTAGTCGATTCCTTTCTATTTTCTGAGGCTCAGAATGCTAGCAACTGATTGATAATGCGCCTCGAAAAATAAAACTAGATCAACCAAAGTTTTTTTTTTCAACCGAGAAACTTAAAATTACTGACATGTTTCTATAGTAAAGAGTGCAAACTTTGCAGTGCTTGAAGACTGCCTCAACGTAATGTTTCGTTCTGGCATTTGAACAAAATTTTTCCTCAAAAAGAAACACTTTTTTATAGGATCATTAACGACACGGGAAAAAAATTGCTAATTCAACAATTCAATTGCTAAAAACAGCGAGTGCAATGTTCCAACGCAGATTTTACAACAAAAAAATGCTACTTTAACCACCCCCGTGGTTAAATTAGTTTACAATGTGGTTAAAGTAGCATTTTTTTGTTGTAAAATCTGCGTTGAAACATTGCACTCACTGTTTTTAGCAATTGAATTGTTGAATCAGCAATTTTTTTTCTTTTTCCGTGAAACTAAAAGCAAAAGCTTTAATACACTAAACATCACTTACTGCTAATATCATTCGTTCTGGACCCGTAGCCAACATTGAGAGACTTCTCGCCTTGGAACAAGCCGAAATTTATTCGACCGGTGGAGGTCTGGGGGTTGAGCGTCCTCTTGGCCTGGGCGTCCACCCAGTGGTTCGTCGTGAGTGCAACCCCTATCAGCATGATAGCCACGCACGAACCCAGGAACGTGATGAATATCATCCCTCGTTTGTAGAGATTCATTTTCGCCTTCCTCTCCTCCCTTCAGCTAATCTCTTCCATAATGGGCGTCTGAAACAGAGAATGGAATTTGATTAGGACCTTTGCTTCGTGTCATTGCTTCGTGTATCTTTGCTACAGAGGCAAAATTCTAACCCAAAGCATAAACGCATTAATAGATCACTAAACCATGAACGAATTTTGACTTGTGAACGGTGCTCCTATTTCCCGGAAACTGTTCCGAATTCCGGAACTTTTGAAATTTCCAAAATGTTCTGGGTCTTTTGCATTTTCCGGAAATTTCTCGGAACTTTTGAAAAAATCTAAGAGGAATTTCGGAACTTTTGACGAATGGAGTGGGAGAATTGGAACAAAAGATTTCCGAGATCGCAACTTTTAACGGATTTGGAATGGAAACCCTGCTTGTGAATACAATTTTTGAAGGTAAATGACTTGTAGAACATGATGCGCACATTGAAGACGTAAAAAAGTAACTCAGAAACGATTATCACACGATAATAATTATAATCGATTCTTGTTGGAGCATCTGGCTCCTTCAATAATCGATACATCTCCATAGGTTTAAATGGAGAAAAACAATGTTGCCAATTTGCTGGATCCGCCAATACGCATGCTGACGTTATTATTCTATAAACAACTAATGTTCCCAGATTATTTACTCTCTGAACATAGAGATTAGATTTCGGTTGGTTTCAGTTTCTCGTGATATGAAAATAAAATTACCGTAACTTTCTGTCTTTAGAAGCAACTTCGAAAATGAGACGAGAGTGGTTACCGCGCATCTCTGCGATGGTCAACGGTGTAAACGAAAAGTTCCCGAGTTTACTCTGTAAAACGCTGGCGGCTGAAGAATCTATCAACTTTATGGCTACGAAGTTTGCTCCCTCCTCGAGGCTTTCGATAAGAGATAGTTTGGAAGTTATAACCCTGATGATCTTCGCCTCTCATAAAATGGAGTGGGGAGGAGCTACGAGATAGGGCTCAAAGCGCGGGTGGACGATAGGCCTCCATCAACGATCGAGACGTGAGAAGACGCGCAAGGTGTGTGCGGGAACTAGGCTGCCGTGCTAGGGAAAAACGCCGTATGAGCCTGCAGAAACTGCCATATTTTTTTCAATAAAAACCTAATTTACTAGGAAAATCGTTCGTATTTTTCTTCGATTTTTAAAAAAAAAATTGTTCGCAATTTTATCTAAAATGTCTGAAAATTTCAAGGTTAAATCCGCATAATTTTCTTTAAGAATAAATGTTTATCCGGGACGATTTGGAAACTCTCGAATGTTCATACGGCGTTTTTCCTTAACACGGCAGTAGGGAGGTGGTGGCATTTGTTGGGGAGTCGAGAGTATATCCACGATTCATGATTTTTTAATCGAATTTACTGAATTTAGAAGATGCAAGGTCACAGACTCACAGATGTGACTGTTGTTTTGGCTCACTCTACCTTCCAATCCTTGTGAGGATAGAAATAATAAGAAAGAAAGTTCGGTAAAACCAATGTATCGAACCTATTTTCCAAAGTGAATGATCCGGACGGGCATCAGACCTACTGATTCTGCAGTGTTAGCTGAATTCCTGAAAACCAATTGAGCAGATACCAGACAGTCAAATCACACCGCACTTTCGGTGAAGATTTTTATGTTGGATTTTTTTGGTTTGAGATTCGGTGGAGAATCTTAATCCCACTCATGAAAAAAAAAAAATAAAATAAAAAATAAAAAAAAGCAATAACTCTACGTAGGAGCAAGTGAGAGTGGGTAAACAAAGGGTTATTTTTTCCACCACTAACGTGTGACACCTGCTCCATCCTGTTGGTTTGACTTGTAGATATTCTTTAAATATAATGTAAACATTTGGTTTCAATATGCTTTTTTATAATATAAGTTGCATGCAACGTGCAATTTTATTTTACCCTCAGAACTTTATGAGACATAACATGACTGAATCCATGGCCGGATTTACCTACTTGCCGCCGATGGGCCGCCTGTACTTTGCCGCCCTCTTCTCATTCATTTTGAAACATCAATAAAAACCATCAAGTGAACGTGCCGGAGGGAGGAGGGTGCATAAGACGCGTTCACTCGTGTTGGACACATTTTTTGCGTAAGCCCTGTCAACACTACTGGCAAAAGTTCACAGAACTTCGCGCGAAAGTTCAGTTCCGTAAACCTATCTCTGTGGGGACAAGGCCTTTCATTTGTAAGAAATGAACTAAAAAATTAAGAAAGAACAGACATAAATGTGGTTTAATAATTTTAACTTCCGCCGTCGTGCCGCGCTGACCACACTGTGTTTGGCGCAATGCGTGAAGTATTCATGTAGTCTTGTAGGCACTGTGCGTTTCACGCCGCGCCGACCGGTGTTGACCGTATTGTGTTTGACGCAATGCGTGAAGTATTCAGGCACTCTCGTAGGCGCTAATTTGTGTTACATGCCGACCGCCGCGCCGCGTCGAGGGCTTCTAGTTTTCATCTCAGCAAGTCCTCGTCATCATTTCTCTTTGCGCCGCGCCGCTCCAGGCCAAATTACGTGTTTGGTTTCTCTCTTAACTCAACTAATTAAAGGTGCGCAGTCTTTTGTATCACCGAAATACAACAAAATTAGAAATTAATGAACTCTCAGGAAATGAGAGACTTTGTCACCTTTTCTTGTTTGTAATGTATTTCTGAATCTGATTTTTTTGTACCTGCATTTAAAAAAATTGCAAAATTTGCCGCCCCCTAATTCTGTAGCCATGGCCCGCGGCCCATGTGACCGCCCCCTTAATCCGGCCCTGACTGAGTCAATATGAGATGGGCGCTTCAGAAGGCTGTACAGTGACCACACTCTCCCGATGAAGGCACTCGAGCTTCCACCATTGCCATACTGAGAGCAAGTTATTCCTTTCTGTCGCAACGGCCGGCACCAGCGCCGAATCCTAAGTGTTATTAATGAGCAAATGTTGTGGTACTGTGGTAGCATATGTTTCGCTTTTCCGGCAAAAATATTCTATCCTGAGGTTGGTTCGCGGCGAGACTGTATCAATCAAAGACACAGGGTTGCCCAATTTCAATTTGAGAGGTGCACTTTAATCCGGGGAATCCGGGGATAAATTGCTGCTTCAAGTTTTGTTTGTTTCGTGCGGAAGTAAAAGGACAGTGAAAATCTCAAAGTAGTTATGAAAATCAGGATCAGAAATAATGATCAATCTCAAATTGCACTTTTTACAGTCAGCGAATGCCCAGAGTACGGCACGGCAACAATGAATATTATACAGGGTTATTCAAAAGTCACGCACCACTGGCCATAACTTTAGTTTTAATTAAGATATCGATTTGCGGTTTGTAACGTTTTTCCTCATATTGAGAGGGAAAAGTTTTCAGGTACTTTTCAGATTTTGACTCCCTTTGGGGGGAGGGGGGGTGAGGTGCAACTCAAACATTTCGAATGGCCACCCCCGTCATGGCCAGCGGTGCGTGACTTTTGAATAACCCTGTAGAGTCGTGGACCGCTCTGGTGGTCGATTTTGAATGATCAATCAAAAGCTAATTTGTGGGATTGCGGGCTCCGTAAATTGTTGATGAAAACAATGAATTGGTCTGTCATGAACTTCCAAGAGGCAAGCACCGCTGGACGAGGATTACATTCCAATCACTTTACCTTGCTTCATTATTTCTCGCTATTTTCAAAACCTGCATTAGCATGCAGATCAAATTGTTCACACTTGAATATGAAATTGAGTCGATTCATCCAACAAAATCCTTTTTGTCTAATTCTGTTCTTTTCTGTTTTCTTCTATTCGGTCTGTTGGTTTCGATCTAGAAGCACTCACAAAAGTACAAGCTTTAATCTCAATTTTTTCAGAATTTTCAGGGGTGTGTAATTTTAGGGGTGTAATTTTTTTCTAGGGATGTAAATTTACAGGGGTATTAAAAAAATAGGGTGATACCTAGTGCTGTTGGCGCAAAAATGTTGAATCACCTTCGATTTCACAAACATTTGTTGATGGATAAGATCACGCCACGCCCTCGCTTACGTGAGCCTTGCATCCTAAAGCAGAGAACTAATATATTTTCAACAAAAAGTATTTTCCAGTATTTTTTCAGGTTTTTTGTTTTATGATTTCGAAAAATGGGGGGGGGAGGGGGAGTTGGTCTCTGAAAGTCGGCCACAGTGGCTTACGTAATATACTTGAACAAGGCCTTCTGTTTAGTCAACCATTTGAATTGGAGTATTTTTCTCGGTGCAACGAATTAAAATCACAACAAAGAAGGTCACTGGTTTGCTCGACTTCGAATTCATAGAATCCGAGCGTAAATAGTGACTCGCGTCACAATTTGAATGCAGGTTTTTTCATTGAAGTGCATTTATGATCTGTTAAACGGTCGTCCTCCCTCAAGAACGGAGCAGGGAAGCGGCACGCCTCGTCGCACAGGTAACCAATCCATTGATCGACGCCAGACATAAAATTTGTAACAAAAACCTCACATTTGTACATATATTTCGTCAAATTTTGAATTTTTAGAAGGTGCTCTTGAATGATAATATTACAAGAAATACAGTGAGAGCCCGTTTTAAACCTCTACATCTCGTAATTATCAAGGTTTTGAAGTTTCTCGATCGTGTCCAAAAGCAGTTTTGGTTGTTCCTTTGTGCGTCGCGTCGCGCCATGCGCATGAAAAAGTGATTTGCGAGCTGAAGATGATGTTCCGCTCGCCGGGGCGCAGCTTAATAACTGGGTCGCAGAGATCTTGCTCGTTCATCACGATTTAATTCAATTATTGAGAGGTGCTCGGCTTTCATCTGGAATCATGATTTACGCGGACATTGATATAGTAGATCGGATCCGATCGTGCCCGGCCCAGAACCGGTTCGCGCCTCGAAACAACAGACGAGCATACGATCAACCCGAATGCTCACCGATTGTGTTCGGATCCCTAGGGGAGTCTCGCGCGTACAATATGGAGTGACAAATTGGAGACTTCTTTGTCGATGAGCTAATGGAGATGTTGCATGTGTAAGGAATTTGCGATTTGACTATTGATTCTTATGTAAAAGTTCGCGAGAAACACGATGGTGCCACTGGTTTTCTCTGAAATCATCTCCCAAGTTCAAAAAAAGCTCTCAAGTTGAGGCCAAAATGGAGGGGATATCCCACGCTATCCTGAGAGTCCACTTCTACATCAAGACAAACTCTCCATGCGAAGATAAGGAGCAAATACATTGACAGGGCTGCCACTTCATTTGGGGACTCTAAAACTAAAAACACGGCATCACTGCTAATGTATTTGCTTCCTATCTTTGCATGGAGAGTTTGTCTTGATGTAGAGGTGGACTCTCAGGATAGCGTGGGATATCCNAAAGGGTGGCAGGGGCCCAGCCCAGACCCAAGGATCTACAGAGGGGCCCAGGCCCAAGGATCAAAGGGCCCCCAAGAGCCTTGAGGGCCCTTTAGATTATTGGATCTCCCGAAAATACGAAAAGTGACAAAAACAGAAAAAAAATTTAGTAATCACTGAGTGGACATTGGAAGGCAAGGGCCTTCCAGCAAATAAGGAGTTCGGAACAGTCCGAAAGAAGTATGAAAAACCCCGAGCTAACAATGAAAATCAAAGGAAGAAGCCCCATCTCGGTGAGTAAAAGGCCCGAAGTTTGAAACCAAAGTTAAGCATCAAAGAGAGAGAGAAAAAAAAAAATTCCGGCGGCCGAGGGCCCCCTTGGCGCCTGGGCCCCCCCCCCCCCCCTGCATAGCAGGGTCTGCGGGGGCGCCCGTTACGCCACTGTCTCTAATACTAATTTCTTTTACAAGTTGATTAAGTAACATTTATTGTTAATTTATATGATCATTTTATAACCAAGTTATGTTCGTTACTTAAGAAAATAAAATTTTTTTTATAAATTCCGCGAATAACCTTTATAATTAATTTATATAAAATTTATTTGTAAAAATGTTTTATATAATTGTTATACTTCAAGTTATAAATTTTTTATATAAATACGTTCTTTATATACATTTTATATAACCGTTATACTTTGATTATACATTTTTTATATAAATACGCTCTTTATATAACAGTTATACTTCGTTTATATACTGTGAAAGTAGCTCTGCTACTAGGGCCGCAGCAAGTACGTGATAGTAAGGATACTCTTTTTTCCGAGGTTATCGTTCGCGTCTGGGTTGGTTCCATAAACGTTGTTTTTGCTTTAACGGAAATTTTTAGAGAAATGTTCAATTTACAAAGTGACAAGAAAGTAGTCTCATTAATGAGAAGGGAGGCAAAATTAAATTCTTGACAAAGAGGTCGTTTACGTCAAGTTTATCTTACATTTCACCCTTGAAGGGATTTAATTTTTTAAATCCCGGGCTTCGTTACCGTACATTTTTCAAGTTCACGAAACTTATGAAAGGACAAACACGGAGATTAAAATAAATAAACGAAGCCGAAAAATTAACAAAGATTACTTTGCCAAGAGGAGCCGGGCTCAAAGCTCGTCTCGAAATAAAACAATTAGTGCCGGAGCTCAACGGTCTATGGACGGCGAAACCAATATTTACTTTTGTTAATTGTTACGTCGGGCAAAGATGGCTCGAGGCAGGGAAAGAAAGGTGAAAAAAAGGATAATTAAATGGAACGAGTAGGAAGCATTGGAACGTGAAGATAAAGCTAAAGAGGAAGGAACGAGGATGGGGTTAAATAAAATTATGCCGGGGAAACGCCGCAAAGTAGACTCAGTCAATCCGACAGGTCGGTCATCGATAGTTTTTCTAAAACTGCAAATTTTTAGATTAATTTTGTCAAATTTTACATTAATGACCAAAAGAAAATTTTACGAGAAAAGCAATAGAACCATTTTTAAAACTTCAATTTTTTGGAAAAACGGAGGTACAAGCTTTGTAAGTTTTCACATTTCCTGGGGGATAAAAACACATTAGATCTAGAGTCCAGGCTCTTAAAAACATCGACATGAAAAAATACTCTTGATTCAATCGGATTTTTGCTTAAATCAAGAACCAAGCCTCTCAATTTGAGCGGATTTCCTTTTGATTTCAGCTTAAATCTGATTGAATCAAGAGTCCCTTTTTTTGTCAATCTTTTCAAGAGCCTGGACTCTAGATCCAATGTGTTTCTTTTTTCCAGTGAAGCTTATACTTCCGTTTTTACAAAAAAATTGAAGTTTTAAAAGTGGTTCAATTGGTTTTCTCGTAAAATTTTCTTCTAGTCATAAATGTAAAATTTGACAAAATTAACATAAAAATTTGTAGTTTTAGAAAAAATATCCATGACCGACTTGTCCAATAGACTTCGTCCACTGTAAAGAAAAAGGACTCTTGATTCAATCTGATTTAAGCTTAAATCAAAAGGAAATCCGCTCAAATGAAGAGGCGTGGTTCTTGATTTAAGCAAAAATCCGATTGAATCAAGAGTATTTTTTCTTGTCAATGTTTTCAAGAGCCTGGACTCTAAATCCAATGTGTTTTTTTTTCCAGTGTATAAGCTTTGTAAGTTTTTAAATTTCGTCCAATCTCACCTATAGACTCGATCCACTGTGCGACGAGGAGATGAGGATGAGCAATCGAGATGAAGCGCGCGGTTGCGTTTCTGGCGTTGAAGGCGCTCAAGTTCCATCGATTATCTACTTACATCGGCGAGAGGGAAAAAAGTGGAATCTTCCGGTGTTTCTCGGCCGAAATGCGGCGCGGTGGAAGAACAAGCTGTCAGCGAAAAGTAAAAAGAACGTGAGGTTCCGCTGGAAGTTCCTTAATGAGCTGTTTATACGATTAGATGAATAATTAGGATGCAACACTATTAGCCATTCGCGCATCGTCTCATTAAAAAACATCTGAGAAGGAAACTGCCCTAAACTAATATACAGCGTTGTTCTTTCTAGTTTCGGGCTTCGTGGTTGCCAAATTGCCTCGTTTTGATGCTGCTAGAGAATTTGCAGGTGTCTGAAATTTGATGAATTTCGTGTTCAGGTTAGTGGAAACTATTGAATGGAACGAACACGAGGATACCCTTGCCTTGGTTCATAAACTGCACAATTATTGTAGGAAATATGACGAAATTATTAATCTGCTAAAATGAATGTGTTTTAATGAGAGCTTTTCCCAGATGACGTCACTAGGCAGTGCATTTTCTCATTTTTTTTTTTCAAATTTTTTTTTTTTCACCAGCTTACGATTAATTGAAGGGGGAAATGAATTGAATTCAGACAACGATGCTCACTAACTTCACAATCCCGTTTCTCTACATCTGTGGCAAATCGTTTGAATGAATTATAAAGATCAATTAAAGGCGCCGGACGGAATGATGAGTCATTTTCTGACGCACCAGCGTTTGAATCTCGGAGTCTTGTTAAAAGGAAGAGCAACTGGTGCTATCAAATGTTGAATCAACTTAATTTAAGCAAAGGAAAAACACGGAAGAGGAAAATGTACGATTTTAAACTTCACAGGAAAAAATGTTTACCCTCTACTCGACTTGGGCTTACAATGAATCTTCTTGCTCGACTTAAAAACACCCGATCTGAACAAGATTTGGACCTAGTTTACCCTAAAATACCAAAACTTTTTTCTACGGAAAATCCTAGATCGGGTCAAATTGACTCTATGTTATTTCTTTCTTTTTAAAGGCAGAAATACTGTCTGAAATTGAAGCGAAATTGAAGGCACGATAGCATGAAGTTTGAACTCGCAATGCTTTACTAGGGTCTACGGTGTCGATGAGATGTTGCTCATATCGTCGCTCCTCTGACGTAAGGGCGTATACCGTTTTCCACCTGAGCCCTAGAAAGCCTTGAGTTATACGGAGCACGAGGCTCACGTTGAAATCCAGATACGCCCCTACGTTAGAGAAGCGACGATATTTGAGAGGAACGTTTAAAACACGAAGTCTGATTTAAGTCTCTTCTATCTTCCGCTGTGTTGCTCGCGAAGCCTTTGAAACACTACTACAATTGCGACAAACCGAAACATCACAACATGCAAATAGAGCAAGGGAAAGGATGCGCGATGTCAACGGTGCAGGGATACAATTATTCGTACTTGATGGATGTCCGTGTTGCATCTGAAAAATTGAAGGCGCGATGGAGCAAGGCGTTAGCTCGCAATGCTCAGCTCTATGTTGTTAATGAGATGTCCCTTACATTTGAGGGAATGTTAAAAAACGAGGCCCGATTACGTCTCTCCTATATTCGGCTGTGATACTCACGTGACCCTCGAAGCCCATTGCAAATAAGACTAACGGAATCATCACAATATGTTAATCGAGCGAAGGAAAGGAAGCGCGTTGATGACGGCGCGGAGATACAACTATTCGTGCTTGATGGATGTCCATGTTGCAGTTGCAAAATTGAAGGCGCCATGGCGTGAGACGTGAACTCACACTGCTAGGATC
Organism: Bemisia tabaci; assembly: GCF_001854935.1. Classification (NCBI taxonomy): domain Eukaryota; kingdom Metazoa; phylum Arthropoda; class Insecta; order Hemiptera; family Aleyrodidae; genus Bemisia; species Bemisia tabaci. The sequence goes on from NW_017547290.1 coordinate 1,152,609, forward strand.
AACAGACATGCATTTTTGTAACGAGAAAAGGAGGTCTAAAGTTTTCTCTCACTAAAAGACTCAATGTTCAGGACAGAGTTCAGTAGCTATATTTATGATCATACATTTTTTTCTCGACTTTAAATTTTTGACAGGGGAAAATGTACGATTAATTGAATTACGACCTCTCCCTATCTCATTTTTTTTTTTCAAAGTGCAACACAGTGCATTTCTATCGAAATTGGTCTAGTTCACCCGATGAATTGACTTTCAGCTATTCAACGGACAATGAGTATGGTTCACTGTATGAGCAAAGATGAGCTTAGGAACATGAAATGACTTTGCGAGGGGATCTTTTGCAACATTCAAATTTATTTAGTTTCTTCCCTCTGAAATTCGACGGTATTCCACGAAAAATAAAAGTTTGAACGATAAAGACTGACCAATATGCTTTTGAAAAAAATACAATAAATAAATAATTGGATGACAGCCAATAATTATTCAGTTTATCTCAGACACCGTGCAAAATTTACGACCGGCGTATCTGACCCGAGGAAGATTATTAGTGATACATCCCCTCTCTCTTCCAGTGTCTGTGGCATATCTCTGTAATTTATGGCTGTTAAAACAATGCAATCCACTATCAAAAATATAACTGTCTTATTTTCTGATTTTTTCTTTTTTCTTTTCGGTAATATAGGTGCGGTCTATCTGACTCACTCGTCACTAACACAGTTTGCAACGCTGTTTTTGGCTTTTGGGGATCAATAAGGATACCAAAGCCAGCCGAAAAGTTCTCACCGTCTGAATTTTGAAGCCCCCCCCCCTTTCCTTTCAAAATTGAAGCGCACTAAAGGGTTATGTCTGAAAATATGTTAATTATTTGGGCGCAGAGGACGTGTTTTGGCTTGTATGTTAAAATGGAGGTGAAGTACACTGTACGCTGCTTAACTAGGATCCAAGTGATTATCAGAAAATAGTTTGCCTTCAACAAGGAGGATAGGCATACATGACGATCCTAAGTATCAAAATAGTTGCATTCTTACAACAATTTAAGTTGAGCTGTGATCGAATCCACAGGACGAAACTACAAGCAATTAAACTCGACCGTTTCGTCTTCACAAGAACGATTAGGCAATAAGATAAGATTCTGAGTGGTGAAATAGTTCGAAACATTTTGAATTTTGGCGGCTTGAATTAGCTAGAATCTACCTTTTGCAAGATCGGACGATATTTTAAGACATAATATATGTTACTTAACGAGTAAAAAATGCATACATAGAGCAGTGAACATGTTTTAAAGTAAATATAGATTGAAGCAAGCTGTCAGATACTCAAACTTGACAAGTAAAAATTGATCCAGCCAGGTGCGAATTAGTTTGCAAAAATATTATTTGTAAGTATACCCTACCATCAGTCCATTTTGATAATTTTAAACAATGCTGAGCTCGGTATTGCGCTCAAAATATGCATTCTCAGATTTAAGTTGTGCACCACTAAAAATCAGGCCCATCAAATAAATTATATATTCTACCGAAATCGTTTTGACCGTTGCACAAATCAAAGTGATACGATTCACACTAAATCAGTGATATGATTACTGCTGTGGTTCTCTGACTAATTGTTGAAAGCTCACGTCAAAAAACCATCTGATTTTGAAGTTGAATTGAAACTCGAATCGATACCAACGCGAGCTTGCATTCAAGCGACACGTTTCATCGCTGATAAGAACTCAGTAAGGGAATGCAAATGAAAGCCGAAAATCCCGGTCACCAAGACTGATCTTAAAATGCTGATAACAGGCTTGCCGCATACCTAAGTTCGGGTGATGCCATAAAAATGGTGTGGCAATGCGACGAAATAAAAATGGGTCGCCTTGATCCAATCAAAGGGTATCGGATGTTTATATACACATTGAATTTTCGACAGAAAATCGGTCGTGATTAGTATCGTGGGCCCATTGTCAAATTTACCAAAATAATATTTTGTTTTTAGTTGCAAGAAAATTTCAGTATTGTACATAGTAATGCCATGTCCAGGGATTTGCCATGCTTTTATCGATCTTTTCCCGAATGAGGTTCTCGACGCGACGGCCATGCGCTTATTATATCGGTCACAGTACTTTTTCACTTTCGTGGTGATTTCGTATTCGGCGCACACAATGTCGCTTCCTCAATGCTCCGTGCGCAAGTAGCATCAATCTACGTGTCTTTTGAATACAAACTGAGCAAAATGAAAATTCATTCGATCCACTGAAATAATCATAAAAAAATAAAGGCAATTTATTGGAAAACTGCACTAATTCTGACTCATATGTATATGATTCGTGCCATAGAGAAATTGTCACTTACGGATTACAAATGTGCAATACGGTATTGTAAATTTTTCTGGGGTATTTAATATCCCATAAGCATTTGGCAACAGATTATATCACGCATATTTTTCGTTCGGTTTTGTACCACTTAGAAATGAGAAGCTTGGAGGACAAAGCGCATAAGAGCAAAATGTATATATTCATGAACTCACATAAACTAGTAGAACAGTTTGCAATTGCAAATATTTTGCAAATTTTCATTTGTGCGAATTTGTTGATTAAAAAAGCTTTTATTACGGATCTGGGTGTTTTTTTTAGAAGTTTAAAAACCATTTCGTTAATTTGACACAAAAAAATGACTTGTATAGGCAGATGTATTCATGCTCAGTGTCATGCAATATGGCAATTTCAAAATTCCATTTCCGAGTGGATACAGAATGTGTCGGAAGAGCAGCTTTTCATGGAACAATTTTAAAGTCATTCGAAACACGACGCCAAAAATGGCTTACTCATACAATATAAATCCATACATAGCATTCATCGCATGGATGCGACAATGGTTCAGTGGCGTGGCGTGCTTTGCGTTATATTGATTGATCTCCCATTGAAACCTATGGAAAAGGATCGATGAACAGGGTATTCGCAACTAACACCTTTATAGTCGATTCCTCACCGTAGTTTCAACTGCGGGGGAAATATCGAAAATCGATGGTTCACGCCGCGCCACTGATGTGGTCGTCACAAAAAATTTACGATTGGGTGAACAAAAATCGCCCCCATGAAAATTCGCCCTAAATATCAACCAATTATATTTTCAGAAGCTGAATGGCGATATCAAAAAAAAAAATATGTTCGTCGGCAAATTTATAGGGGAGGTGTTTTTTTCTTTTATTGTGGGTAACATCGATCATCAAAGACCAATATCCAAATTCTACGACCGTTAGTTTTGTAATTGGGTGAATTTCGTCGGTTGAGCACAGTGAAACGAGTCGAGTGAGCTCGTTGCGCCTTGCTGCCAACTTTAACAAATAATCAGCGGAAACTCATCATCCCACTACTTGTTTCGAGGTGAAAGTTTTACATAGAATGCAGTGAACGCATTCTTTTTATCCAAGCCAGATTATACGCCTTTTTGCGTGTGAAAACTTGAAAAAAACTAATCAAATAATAAGAATAAACTTCTCGTGTGTTTCAATCGATTAAGGCTTGTTATAGTAATTTTGCGGTTCTTTTATACTTGAACCAGTAGATATTTTTCGCGGCTTCACTGGAAGAATCAATTTCGAGCCGAATAAGTTTAAAACTTACGTGAAATCTCATGGTTTGAATCAAGTTGAAAAGGGTGCCATAAAATCGAAAACTGAGTCTTATGTGCATAGCCTTTTTATGAAATATTTTGATCCCAGCTCTATTAATATCGATTACTTTGTCATTATTTTCAAATGTGCTTCACAATAATTTAATGCACTATAAAACATGTAACGGTCGGGGAGGGTTGAGGAGACAATTCCGCCAATTTTTTTACGTGTTGAAGGTTAGGTATACCGCAATCGTAAAAAAATTATTAGGGGGAAGCGGGGGTCCTCCAACTTTAAAGCAACTATAAATTTTATTCATAACCCTACACCTCATCGAAAAAACAGGATGCAGACTTAACATTCTGGATGTAAAAAAGTGTGCGACAACTCACAAAATGCTGAATTAACCGCCTTAGCAGTTACTACAGCAATGTCAAGATGTAAAACTAACTGTACTGAAAAAAAAAAAAATCTCGGTAAAAAAAAAAATCGGTGTATTTACTAACAAAAGGGTAAAATTACCAAGAATTCAGGGTTCTATTTGATCCCAGTTTTTTCTTGATAAAATTACCAAAAACTCAGGGTTCTATTTGATCCTAGTTTTTTCTTGATAAAATTACCATTTATAGAATTGGTAATTTTTAAAATTATTGAACTTTCTCGGTAATTTTACTGGACCTTGGTAAAAAAGCCAATGTTTTTTATCGACTGTGGTATAGAATTACCGAGATAAAATAGCAAAGTTACTGGGAATTGATTACCAATAAAAGTGGTATTCTTAGCTGGAAAAAAAACAGTAAAAATACCGGTTTTTAGGTAAGCTTACCAGTCTATCTTGGTAAAATTACCGATAATTGGTAAAAAAAGTGAGATGGTAAAGGTACCAACGGACCGTGGTAAAAACGCCGAGAATTTTTTTCAGTGCAACGTTTCGTGAGCTGTCGCGCACTTTTTTTACATCCAGAATGTTAAGTCAGCATCCTTTTTCTGGTACTTTCAATTCAAATCCCTTTCATTTTTCCTTCATCGACCTCAATAAAAACCCCGAGAGTAAGGCGTCAAAGTTGGCATCGAAGCTTGCGCCGGAATTTTACGGCAGTTATGTGTGGCGCGGCTCTGCGGTTGGGCGACGACAGGGCGGATTGAGGGACACGCTGGGTTTTGACATGGGGTTGCGGTCACGGACCAGTTGGGGTTGGGCCTGGGGTTGCAGCCTCGTGGCGCACGGGGGACCCACCGCGTGTGGCGTGTCCGGTTATTAAATGCACTCTCCCCCAACCATGGCACACACTTGCTTATATTAGTTGAGGCTGTGAAGTGGATTTCGGGGAAAAGGTGCATTCAAGTAGCCACAGAAGTTCCGTTTTGACTTACACTGTAACAGCCAAATCGCGGAACTACGCACTGAAAAAAAAATCTCGGTGTATTTACTAAGAAAACGGTAAAATTACCAAGAATTCAGGGTTCTGTTTGATCCCAATTTTTTCTTGGTAAAATTACAATTTATGGAAATGGTAATTTTACCGAGAAATCTTGGTAAAATTATTGAACTTTCTCGGTAATTTTACTAGACCTTTGTAAAAACGCCAGTTTTTTTTTTTTATTCGACTGTGGTAGAGTTAACGAGATAAAATGGCTATGTTACCGGGAATTTATTACCAATAAAAGAGGTATTCTTACCTGAAAAAACAGTAAACATGCCGGTTTTTAGGTAAGCTTACCAGTCTGTCTTGGTAAAATTACCAATAATTGGTAAAAAAAGTGAGATGGTAAAGGTACCAACTGACCTTGTTAAAAACGCCGAGAATTTTTTTCAATGTTCAAGTAGCCACAGAAGTTCTGTTTCGACATACACTTTAACAGCCAATTCGTGGAACTACGTACCTTCATTGTGATGTTTCAAAAATTCCGCCTTTGTTTCATTTTTTCAAAGAGAAATAAAGCAATTTTATAGCTTGAGACGTACACAGAATATTCTGTTGAAAAAGAGAAAGCTGTCAAGAAATTACTTTAAATAGGATTCCAAAGGACAAATAAAGTATGATAGGAAGTCTATACAACATCGCAATGAATGGAGATACGTGGTTCCAGACTATAGCCATCGATTCCGGACTTCTGTCACCAAACAATCTCGCAGAACTTTCAGCAGCGCACAGTTTACTGTCCCTATCCTTTGCGCGGATGGAATACAGTGGCGTGGCGTGAATTGCGATATATCGATTATGTTATGCCCTTTAAACCTATGAAAAAGGATCGATAAACAGGGCGTTCGCAGCGAACACCCTAATAATCGATTCTCTACGATAGCTTCAAATGGGGAAATATCGATGTATATCGAATCACGCCACGCCACTGATGGAATAAGGCATAACTCAGCTATAACTTGTTCAGCCCAAGTTCTGGGAACACTGCTTGTATAGAAAACTGCCGTGCTAAGGAAGAACGCCGTATGAAAATTCGAGAGTTGCCAAATTTCTTGCAATAAAATTTGTATTTTTAAGGAAAGTTACTAACATGTTTCCAAGGAATTTTTAGGGACTTATAGTGAAAGTGCGAACAAAATTATCTGAAAAATTGGAAGACACAAGACAAATATTCATAAGTTTACCAAGAAATTCGTGTTTTATCAAAGGAAATTTGGCAACGTCTGAAGGCTCATACGGCGTTTTTCCTTAGCACGGCAGGAAAGGCTAGTAGAGGGAGGAAGAAGGATCAAATTTCTACATTTTTCATAACCTAAGAAAATCACCTTCGCACAGGGGGGACGCAGACTCTCCCTGAAAGTAAAGGACGAACTCCATCGCACCCCCAGAGAATTGCTCGAATTTCGCCTAGAAACAATCAAAACCTCTCCCTCTCTCTCCCCCCGTAACTCCGTAACACTGTAACTCTGCATACCAATAGACATCTATTTCAGCAAGTAAAGAAGGTTGTGCTGAAACTGATACATGTTCTATATCCGCTTGTTGCACGTGCTGACCTCACTTGTTGCTTCGCNTGCACAAATCAAAGTGATACGATTCACACTAAATCAGTGATATGATTACTGCTGTGGTTCTCTGACTAATTGTTGAAAGCTCACGTCAAAAAACCATCTGATTTTGAAGTTGAATTGAAACTCGAATCGATACCAACGCGAGCTTGCATTCAAGCGACACGTTTCATCGCTGATAAGAACTCAGTAAGGGAATGCAAATGAAAGCCGAAAATCCCGGTCACCAAGACTGATCTTAAAATGCTGATAACAGGCTTGCCGCATACCTAAGTTCGGGTGATGCCATAAAAATGGTGTGGCAATGCGACGAAATAAAAATGGGTCGCCTTGATCCAATCAAAGGGTATCGGATGTTTATATACACATTGAATTTTCGACAGAAAATCGGTCGTGATTAGTATCGTGGGCCCATTGTCAAATTTACCAAAATAATATTTTGTTTTTAGTTGCAAGAAAATTTCAGTATTGTACATAGTAATGCCATGTCCAGGGATTTGCCATGCTTTTATCGATCTTTTCCCGAATGAGGTTCTCGACGCGACGGCCATGCGCTTATTATATCGGTCACAGTACTTTTTCACTTTCGTGGTGATTTCGTATTCGGCGCACACAATGTCGCTTCCTCAATGCTCCGTGCGCAAGTAGCATCAATCTACGTGTCTTTTGAATACAAACTGAGCAAAATGAAAATTCATTCGATCCACTGAAATAATCATAAAAAAATAAAGGCAATTTATTGGAAAACTGCACTAATTCTGACTCATATGTATATGATTCGTGCCATAGAGAAATTGTCACTTACGGATTACAAATGTGCAATACGGTATTGTAAATTTTTCTGGGGTATTTAATATCCCATAAGCATTTGGCAACAGATTATATCACGCATATTTTTCGTTCGGTTTTGTACCACTTAGAAATGAGAAGCTTGGAGGACAAAGCGCATAAGAGCAAAATGTATATATTCATGAACTCACATAAACTAGTAGAACAGTTTGCAATTGCAAATATTTTGCAAATTTTCATTTGTGCGAATTTGTTGATTAAAAAAGCTTTTATTACGGATCTGGGTGTTTTTTTTAGAAGTTTAAAAACCATTTCGTTAATTTGACACAAAAAAATGACTTGTATAGGCAGATGTATTCATGCTCAGTGTCATGCAATATGGCAATTTCAAAATTCCATTTCCGAGTGGATACAGAATGTGTCGGAAGAGCAGCTTTTCATGGAACAATTTTAAAGTCATTCGAAACACGACGCCAAAAATGGCTTACTCATACAATATAAATCCATACATAGCATTCATCGCATGGATGCGACAATGGTTCAGTGGCGTGGCGTGCTTTGCGTTATATTGATTGATCTCCCATTGAAACCTATGGAAAAGGATCGATGAACAGGGTATTCGCAACTAACACCTTTATAGTCGATTCCTCACCGTAGTTTCAACTGCGGGGGAAATATCGAAAATCGATGGTTCACGCCGCGCCACTGATGTGGTCGTCACAAAAAATTTACGATTGGGTGAACAAAAATCGCCCCCATGAAAATTCGCCCTAAATATCAACCAATTATATTTTCAGAAGCTGAATGGCGATATCAAAAAAAAAAATATGTTCGTCGGCAAATTTATAGGGGAGGTGTTTTTTTCTTTTATTGTGGGTAACATCGATCATCAAAGACCAATATCCAAATTCTACGACCGTTAGTTTTGTAATTGGGTGAATTTCGTCGGTTGAGCACAGTGAAACGAGTCGAGTGAGCTCGTTGCGCCTTGCTGCCAACTTTAACAAATAATCAGCGGAAACTCATCATCCCACTACTTGTTTCGAGGTGAAAGTTTTACATAGAATGCAGTGAACGCATTCTTTTTATCCAAGCCAGATTATACGCCTTTTTGCGTGTGAAAACTTGAAAAAAACTAATCAAATAATAAGAATAAACTTCTCGTGTGTTTCAATCGATTAAGGCTTGTTATAGTAATTTTGCGGTTCTTTTATACTTGAACCAGTAGATATTTTTCGCGGCTTCACTGGAAGAATCAATTTCGAGCCGAATAAGTTTAAAACTTACGTGAAATCTCATGGTTTGAATCAAGTTGAAAAGGGTGCCATAAAATCGAAAACTGAGTCTTATGTGCATAGCCTTTTTATGAAATATTTTGATCCCAGCTCTATTAATATCGATTACTTTGTCATTATTTTCAAATGTGCTTCACAATAATTTAATGCACTATAAAACATGTAACGGTCGGGGAGGGTTGAGGAGACAATTCCGCCAATTTTTTTACGTGTTGAAGGTTAGGTATACCGCAATCGTAAAAAAATTATTAGGGGGAAGCGGGGGTCCTCCAACTTTAAAGCAACTATAAATTTTATTCATAACCCTACACCTCATCGAAAAAACAGGATGCAGACTTAACATTCTGGATGTAAAAAAGTGTGCGACAACTCACAAAATGCTGAATTAACCGCCTTAGCAGTTACTACAGCAATGTCAAGATGTAAAACTAACTGTACTGAAAAAAAAAAAAATCTCGGTAAAAAAAAAAATCGGTGTATTTACTAACAAAAGGGTAAAATTACCAAGAATTCAGGGTTCTATTTGATCCCAGTTTTTTCTTGATAAAATTACCAAAAATTCAGGGTTCTATTTGATCCCAGTTTTTTCTTGATAAAATTACCATTTATAGAATTGGTAATTTTTAAAATTATTGAACTTTCTCGGTAATTTTACTGGACCTTGGTAAAAAAGCCAATGTTTTTTATCGATTGTGGTAGAATTACCGAGATAAAATAGCAAAGTTACTGGGAATTGATTACCAATAAAAGTGGTATTCTTAGCTGAAAAAAAAACAGTAAAAATACCGGTTTTTAGGTAAGCTTACCAGTCTGTCTTGGTAAAATTACCAATAATTGGTAAAAAAAGTGAGATGGTAAAGGTACCAACGGACCGTGGTAAAAACGCCGAGAATTTTTTTCAGTGCAACGTTTCGTGAGTTGTCCCGCACTTTTTTTACATCCAGAATGTTAAGTCAGCATCCTTTTTCTGGTACTTTCAATTCAAATCCCTTTCATTTTTCCTTCATCGACCTCGATAAAAACCCCGAGAGTAAGGCGTCAAAGTTGGCATCGAAGCTTGCGCCGGAATTTTACGGCAGTTATGTGTGGTGCGGCTCTGCGGTTGGGCGACGACAGGGCGGATGCAGGGGCACGCTGGGTTTTGACATGGGGTTGCGGTCACGGACCAGTTGGGGTTGGGCCTGGGGTTGCAGCCTCGTGGCGCACGGGGGACCCTCCGCGTGTGGCGTGTCCGGTTATTAAATGCACTCTCCCCCAACCGTGGCACACACTTGCTCATATTAGTTGAGGCTGTGAAGTGGATTTCGGGGAAAAGGTGCATTCAAGTAGCCACAGAAGTTCCGTTTCCACTTATACTTTAACAGCCCAATCGCGGAACCACGTACCTTCATTGTGATGTTTCAAAAATTCCGCCTTTGCTTCATTTTTTCAAAGAGAAATAAAGCAATGGATCACTAGACAAGGTACGAATTTTAGCATTCTGATACATTTTTCGTTACTAAAATTTTACGTAGAACACGATACGCACAACGAAAATTACCGAAATCAACTCCTTACGAAGATATTTAATGATTGTTGATGCGTGAATTCAAACCACCCGCTCATGAGAACACAATGCTCTGCGTGATTCACATCGCGCGCTAAACGTTAATGATAACGTTTAGCGCGCGATGTGAATCACACAGATGACAGTCTCTGCGATATAAAAATCCGGCAACCTCAATCTTGACACTTTGGCTCAGCTGTAGCAAATTGCTTATGATTAGAACAACACATGGTGGGAAATGAACAGGGTTCGGTTGCTGAAACCGTTGTAGTGCGCGATTTGACTCACGTTGAGCTTTGAGTTTCTTGTGAGCGGGCAGTTCAAAATCTGCGTAACCAATGTGAAATAAAAAGGTTAATATTTTCTTTAGCAGTTGGCTCAGTAATTTTCATTGCACGAATTTTGTTCTACGTGAAATTCTGGTTAGGAACATGTATCAAAATGCTTGAATTCGTGCCTTGTCTAGTGGTCCATTTTATAGCTTGAGATGTACACAGAATATCCTGCCGAAAAAGAGGAAAATTCGAGAAAGTCGTCAAGAAATTACTTTAAATAGGGTTCCAAAGGAAAAATAAAGTATGATAGGAAGTCTATACAACATCGCAATGAATGGAGATACGTGTCTCCAGACTATAACCATCGATTCCGGACTTTTGTCACCAAACAATCTCGCAGAACTTTCAGCAGCGCACAGTTTACTGTCCCTATCCTTTGCGCGGATGGAATACAGTGCATGGCGTGGCGTGAATTGCGATATATCGATTGTTATGCCATTTAAACCTATGAAAAAGGATCGATAAACAGGGCGTTCGCAGCGAACACCCTAATAATCGATTCTCTACGATAGCTTCAAATGGGGAAATATCGATGTATATCGAATCACGCCACGCCACTGATGGAATAAGGCATAACTCAGCTATAACTTGTTCAGCCCAAGTTCTGGGAACACTGCTTGTATAGAAAACTGCCGTGCTAAGGAAGAACGCCGTATGAAAATTCGAGAGTTGCCAAATTTCCTGCAATAAAATTTGTATTTTTAAGGCAAGTTGCAAGCATTTTTCCAAGGAATTTTTAGGGACTTATAGTGAAATTGCGAACAAAATTATCTGAAAAATTGGAAGACAAATAGTCATAAGTTTACCAAGAAATTCGTGTTTTATCAAAGGAAAGTTGGCAACGCCTGAAGGGTCGTACGGCGTTTTTCCTTAGCACGGCAAGAAAGGCTAGTAGAGGGAGGGAGAAGGATCAAATTTCTACATTTTTCACAACCTAAGAAAATCACCTTCGTACAGGGGGGACCTAGACTCTCCCTGAAAGTAAAGGACGAAGTCCATCGCACCCCCAGAGAATTGCTCGAATTTCGCCTAGAAACAATCAAAACCTCTCCCTCTCTCTCCCCCCCTAACTCCGTAACTCTGTAACTCTGCATACCAATAGACATCTATTTCAGCAAGTAAAGAAGGTTGTGCTGAAACTGATACATGTTCTATATCCGCTTGTTGCACGTGCTGACCTCACTTGTTGCTTCGCTGAATCGTTCAGGGAGTGAATCCAACCGTTTATGATTTGTTGACTAATAGTTCGAATGGGAATAATCCTTCATATTGGAATAGGAGTCACACAATAGGAAAGACATACCTTCTATTGATGCTATAAACGATACATTTATGTGCGCATCGATTTTCCTGACTGTAGCACCAGTAGCACCTTCAACTACTTGAAGATCTGGCTGTATCGCTGCCATTATACAAAATGGGTATGAAACTATGATTAACACCACAAATCTCTGTACCTTCCTAAAAATGCATGGACAATTAGTTGGCTGTAAACTGATGTAACAGACCTGGATTGGAAAATCTTCAACACCGAGAATCGGGACAGCTAAAAAATGATTCAAACATCTGCTGAAGAAAATTTTAATCTCAAATATTTTATTGATGCAGGCTGTTCAATCTGTTCTTTCAGTATTTTTCAGTGACTTTCAACTCGATCGGAAATGCCCTTGCTTTACTGCAATTATCTGTCTCTTTTTACATGAGATCTTAATTTTCAAAATACCTCCAAATAAATGTATTTACCGACCAACCAACCATTTCACCTGATGTTTAAAAAACATCTTTGCTGCGTTAGATGGCAACTAAGTGCTCAACATTTTTGGTTTCGATTTGTATTTAGTATATTACAGCACTAGTGCTTTGGTGACTGAATAGTTCACCAGCTTAAAAACAAGATGTCGGAAAGCTACCTATGTTTAAGATGCTTAATGTGAGCTATATAATGCTTTTTATGATAACCACGCGAAGGATATAATGAATGGCTTTTTCCCTAAAATTTACTTTGCTAAAGCTCGAGCAGTTTTACTCTCACCTCTGATCATCAACATTTTTTCGCCTTCTCGTCTCAATTTTTTTCAACATCCCCACTTATTTCATCTGAGACTTTTATACAACCCACTCTCACAATCGCAAAGTCATTTGCCGAGACCACCAACGGGAAAGTTCCCTAGAACGTATATTCAGAGGCGTTTTAAAGTGTAATTGTTTAGGTTTAGTATGAAAGTGTACATGAGTGTGTGTTTTCTTTGAGTTTGCCAGGAAAGGAGATTTTCCAGGAAATTTCCAGGAACTCTCCCGGGATTGTTTCCTCTCAGATCCCTGATCCTTGTGCATCATACAGCCTCCCATTTGTCGTATTTTGAATTTTTTTTTTTTTTTTTAAATTTTCAACTTATTGTTTATTTTGATAATTACAGGGTGGAATTCAGTTGGACAGAACTTAACCCGAGGGCCTCTTTTACATTCTAATATGAGCCTATATTGATTTATTACTTACATTTATACAGTGTGTTTCCCCCTGTAAATTTTTTCTCATAAAAGTATGTTGAATCTAATTTTTGGAGTGCTGGAGGTCCCGTATTTTGTTTTTTTAATGACTGTGCAAAATTCATGAATGAAAATTACCTAAATTCTATTCAAAAGACTTTTTTTGTTTGAATTTCGTCCCTCGAGGAAGATAATTATATTATTTTATAATTTTTATATTCAAATTTCCGCGCAGCGAGGGGTTAAAACTTCATACTTTTTTAATCATATTAGTGCACGATCCGATAACTTGCCTTTTGAGCGTCGCGTTGGCCGGTCGTGGCGATGCATTCAAATTTTATGCAGGATTTAAATTAAACTTGCCTAATCTTCTCGTACTAATTATTCAGTTCAGTGCGATCGGATCAAGCTGCAACAAATGCACAACTTTCAACGACGGCAAAATAAATAGAATATAAAGCTGCTTTCCCAACCTGACCTCGTCCGATTTAACGACTGAAATTTGCAAATCAATCGCAACACCAATCAAAAACACTGAAGCTTACAACTAGGTTATCATCCAGTGATATTTCATGACCATCTATTTCGCAAAGAAAATCTTGCGATAAAACACAAGGTTTTCTTATGAGACAACGGAGAAAGACAGGTGCCCTTAATGGTATTTTTCACTTTAAAAAAAATAATTTTTTACCTACCTTATTTCTATACCTTTTGTGTCAAAAACTTCAAATTGATTCGTCTTGAAGTTAATTCTATGAGATACAAAAGTAGTGTTTGGTCTTCACATTTGAGCAACCTCGTGCATTTTTCACGAGATAATGTTCTCAATCTCGTATTCAAAGGAAAGAACAGGAAACTCTTTGCCTAAAGTTAATTACAGCGAATGCATCAGTGTTTGCCACGCTGAAGCTTTTTTGAGGTTTTTGAATTTTACGCGGAAACAAAAGTGTTAAGGGTTACCCCCAAAATTGCGGTACTACCCCAGTTTGTTCGATGATATGGAAATCAACAAATGTTGGTAGTGACTCAACTCATGTTGGGCTCGTACCGCAACATTTGGGTTAGTAACCAAATTTACTGGGATACTACCACAATTAATTGGAAATGTCCAAGTTGTCAACCTTTACCTCTTTTTTTTCGGTGTGGGGTACAATAAGGTATTTACGGCCGCCAGCCTTTACACAGGAAAAAAACACATTGGATCTAGAGTCCAGACTCTTAAAAACATCGACAAAAAAAAGTAGGTACTCTTGATTCAATGAGAATCTAGCTTAAATCAAGAACCAAGCCTCTTAATTTCAGTGGATTTCGTTTTGATTCAAGCAAAAATCCAATTGAATCAAGAGTATTTTTTCTTTTCAATGTTTTGAAGAGTCTGGACTCCAGATCCAATGTGTTTTTTTCCAGTGTAGCACGAGGAAGTGCTATCTGCGTGTGAAAGTGTTCAAGGAGCTGAGGTAATAGTTTGTTTTACCTTTTTCTTTTTTTTTTTGATATGGAATACTTGGAAAATTAATGGAGCCATCACTGTTCAAAATTGATGCAGAACCCAATTGCCATAAAAAATGTAAAGTTTTGGTTCACTTTTCCTCGGTAAAACCACGGGCTAAAATAGAAAGGCATGTTGCGTAAATCACGAATAGGTCGCTTTAAAAGCCTAACACGTCTATTTTCTGATGAGCTCTCAGTTCCGTATGAATCAGTGTAATCCAGAGCTCATCCGATGAAGATCATTTGCGGTTTTCAACATCCAGGAATTCACGCGGTCTCAGGAATTGAGGAGGCCGAGCCGAATGAGATTTTCTGCACCACTCTCTTTTCCAGACGGGTGCATGGAAAATGGTTCGCTAATCAATCGGTGCGTTGTACGCCGCGGAAAAGTATGTAGGTTAATATCACATAGTTCACGCTCCGAGCGTTAAATTCAGATTTTTCGAGCCATATGATGCGATGCTGTCTCTCCACCAGCTACACTGTTCGGCGCAGTGGCAAGGAAGTAATATTGTGACTCAGCCCCGTGCGGACACAATACCGACACATTTCAACCTAGATTTTTACTCTCGATTCACTGGCCAAGTTAGAAATGCTCATTGGCCGGGTCAGAAGCGTTATAATTGATATACGTGACGATAGTTTCATATCTACGGAATAAGGCGGATTGCTGCGAAAATCTGCGGTGCAAACGGACACAACTACCTATTTAAAATTTCATGAAAATGAAGTAATATACTCACCGAAAAAGAAGATGCTGATTTCACATTCTGGATGTAAAAAAAGTGTGCGACAGCAGACTCACAAAACGCTGAATTAACTGCCACAACAGTTAGGTTTACATCTTTTTTTTTTTTTTTTTTTTTTTTTTTTTTTTTTTTTTTTCTGGACGAAATTGTTTTATTGTGATTTACAGGGTGGAACTATATGTGACAAGAGCTTACCCAAAGGCCTATAGTACATACATACATAAAGTCGCTTTTATAGCGCCGCCTCGCGCTCTGCGACGCCCAATCGCCATTGCCCCCTATCCTCCCAGAGATCATCAGGCAATTGGCACCTTCTGATCTCCTCCTCCACCCCTTGTCGCCAACCTTTCACAGGACCTCCACGCCGTCGCCTTCCGGGAGGAACCCAATCGAAGACCTGCTTGGCCAACCGGTCGTCTGCCATCCTTCGCACATGTCCATACCAGACCAACTGCTTGGACCTGATATCGTGCACGATGTCCTTCTCTACACCCATGATCTCGCGTACTTTTACATTGCGGATACGCTCTCTTCTTGAGATGCCAGCAGACCTCCGCCAAAAGTCCATCTCAGTTGCCCTAAGCATGTCTTCAGTTCTTTAGTATATCGGTATTCAGTTCTTTAGTCAGGCCTATAGTATATACTAAATGAAACCTAAATGTTTAAATTTAGTACATTTATATCATGCAAGAATCCCCCCTGTATATTTCCCTTTAGATTCTTAACTGCTATGGTCTGTGGCTTGAGGATTCCTCCAGTTTTACATCTTGACATTGCTGAAGTAATTGCTGTAGCGCGTTGATTCAGAGTTTTGTGAGTTGCCGCATACTTTTTAACATCTAGAATGTTAATAAGCATCCTTTTTATTCGGTGTACAATGATTTCGTCATCGAAAAATGTCACGAAATGCTGCAATTAGCTTTCAAATTTTTTACAGATTTTTTTTCTTTTCATGTCACCTTGTGTATCAATCAACACCGTCCCCCAGGTTGTTGCATTTCAGTCGTACTTTCTATTACTTTGTACTTCAGTCGGACAACCTCTGAGAAGTCAGTGAAATATTTTCACTCAGAGGGTGCAACAAGCGATGGGCGCTCATCACTCGAATCGTGTCGAAGAAAGAGCAAAAAGTGCTGACGGATTTGACAAATGCATATTATGCAAGACAGGGCGACGAGAATCGTTCAGGCTTGATGGATTAGCGACCATTCGGGGTTCGATTGATATCTGGAACGGCTTTGCATGACTCCAATCTTGATTTCTATGTCGAGGAGCCAAAAAAGTGACGTCACGTCGAGACACGCTCCACGCACAGCTACCGAACAAACGTGACACACGATAGGCTGTGATTGTCGACACTCAGAATTGCGATCAGAAAATTGGAAGTGACATTCGTAAAACACCCTCCAATATGTGAATCAGTTGATGTTATAGGTATTAGATGAAGTTGGCAAGGCCATTCAATGTTCCGAACAAGAGTTTCAACACCTCTTGGCATGAGTTTAACCTCTAGCAAATTGACCGGTACGCTGTACTTCTATTTATGAACCGATTGTTAAGACTTTAATTGCAAAATTTCCCACCAGGAGCAGAAATATATTTCGTCCCATAAGGGGTCCCATATTCCCCGGTAAGGGGGTGTCAAGTGAGTTACAATCAATTTTCACAACCTTGATTCATTTGAATTGAAATCATGGGCAGACATCATTGGAAACATGTCGGATTTCACATGAGATGACCTTAATAGTTGATTTTCGTTTTACCATCCAGAAGTTTTGTGTAAATTTTACGTGGACGACGGTATTCAGAGGAGAGCTTTCGGCTTAAAACTCTGCATACTCCGATTTTATGGATGGGTAGGGTTTTACTACAACCAGTTTGTGAAAAAAAACACTAAGAACCAGCTCATATAGTGGCAAACATGATTCCGATTCAGGATTGTGAATCTTGAAAAATAGATTCTCCAGGATTCGACTTCACGAAGGAACGCAGACTGTAGATTGATGAAGAGAAGCAGCGTATGAGGAATACTCTGCCGTGCTAAGGAAAAACGCCGTATGAACCTTCAGGCGTTGCCACATTTCCTCCAATTAATCCCTAATTTCCTGGAAAAATCGTGAATTTTTTCTTCAATTTCATCAGACAATATTGTTTGTAAATTTGTCTAAAATGTCTGAAAATTCCACGGAAAAATACGTCCTCAGAAATACGTGTTTTCTCCGTGGCAATTTGGCAACTCTCGAATGTTCATGCGGCGTTCTTCCTTAGCACGGCAGTATTGTCAAAGCTCTTTTGGTATAAATTCCTCCTTTCTAGTTTTACAGAACTCGGATAGCAAACCCAGAGGCACAGTCTGTGGTTCGTTTCGGTTTCGCTATCCATATTTTCCGCTTTTGAAAGTGAAACGCTAGACGAGGCTGGGCGGATAATCGACGTTCGGACGTGCGCATGGAGCTACGTGCCATAATGTCATTCAATAACGCTCGCTCTTTGTCCGGTAGAACGCGTTACCGAAACTGTTCCGGAACCAAGTGACCGCTTTACGTTCACAGGCTGTGTCCATGATATGCATATCAATTCCGCTTGGGATAAAAAATTCTTTCTACTCCTCCAAAAGGTCTCGTTTCGAGTCTCTGCAAACCTCTAAAGAGGACACATGTGGGTAGAATTCAATTTTTTCTACAGCGTAAAAACTATCTCAAGAATTAGGAGAAGTTTATGTCTTCGCTAAAACACTCTTAAGAACGAGACTTCAAGGATAAACTGTTTTCCGAATCAGTGTGGCGATTATTAACATGGACAGACAAAGTGACAGGTAAAAAAGACAGAAGGAAAATGGAGTGACCCTATATAGCTTCCACAAGTAGAATTGCTACATTTTCCATTTGTCTACAGCTTTGTTAGTAGCTTTGTCTTTCAATTTGAATATAGGCCCCGGGAGTTAACGAGCGCTACTAAACTCAAACTAGCTTGTGTAATATGAGGTGCAAGAACGTCATATATAAGTATTCGAATGGTTCTTTCATCCGTTTTTCAAAGCGCCTTTAAACAACGATGATACTCTGCAACACATCGAAGCTCGGATAGTGGTATCAAGGAAACTAGCTTGTGTGTTATGGAGTGCAAGAACGTCGGTTACGTACTCGAATATTTTCCCCCCAGTTTTCCAAAGCGCCTTCAAATAGCGATGATACCCCGCAACACACCAGAGCTCGAATAGTGGTATCACAGAAACTACTTTGTGTGGTATGGAGTGCAAGATCGTCGTATACGTATTCGGATGGTTCTTTCATCCGTTTTTCAAAGCGCCTTCAAATAGCGATGATACTCCGCAACACACTCGCGCTCGAATAGTGGTATCGCGAAACTTGTTCGTGTGATATGGAGTGCGCGAGTTATATATTGATTGGGTTGATCAGCAAGGAAATAAGTTTTGCCCTGCTAATGTGTTTGATCCCTATCAGTTTGACTAGATTCAGAGGTGGATTCTCAAAGTAGTGTGCTATCTCCGCCATTACGACTAGAACTTTGCTTTCTTTGAGCTTTGGCATTGATCTAAGAGAAACCCAGAGGCACCATCGTATTCCTCGCAAAATTTTACAGTAGAAACGGTACTTGAATCACAAATCCCTCACACGTGCAAGAACTCCAGTCCACACTTCAGCGACCCCAAACGTTGACCGATCTCGGATTTTTACCTCAACTGCAGACCGAAATTCAGCCTATCAGCCTAATTTCACACGCCCCACGTTTAAGAACACAAACTTAAAACGTCATTTTAAAAAGTTCGACTGTTCCAGCCGAGCCTCCTCGCCCTTGCTACAAATTCCGTACCGCTTTACTGCCGTGTTCAGTAAAAACGCCGTATGAACCCTCAGGCGTTGCCAAATTTCTTCCGATAAAACACGAATTTTCGAGAAAGTTTATGAATATTTTTCTTCCAAATTTTCAGATAATTTTGTTCGCAATTTCATTCGAAGTTCCTGAAAATTTCAAGGAAAAATATCCAAAAGAATCCTTAAAAATATAAATTTTACGGGGGGAAATTTGGCAACTCCCTAATGTTCTTACGGCGTTTTTCCTTAGCACGTTTAGAGCCTGACGATGCTGATGCGAGGCCGATTTAATGAGGCTTGGCGGCGGGCGCGCTCATCAGCCGAACTTATCAACTCCGATTCGTGCGCCCCTCCCTCCCCCTTCACCCCCCTTCACCCCCCAGC